>JAVSCE010003665.1:0-237942 GCA_032199065.1 Smutsia gigantea | reverse complement strand
ACAAACTGACATAAAGGAACCCATTTCACTTGGTTTAAGATAATTTTCCAAACTCATTCGAACCCATAACTTTTTTTTTCATAATAGCTATTAATATGCATTGGAGCTGAGGTTTTTTGGAGCTAGCTTTGTAAATACGACAAAGGTATCTGAATGGTAAAAAATTTTAATTTGATTAACACTGTGCCAGAAGATAATATTCATTCAGTAAATAACATAAATTTAAAGTCAGTGAATGTACATTACTTCAGTGATTATCTAAACAATACCTTAAGATAACCAGGATAGGTATTATCATTCCTGGTGAACAGAAGAGGAAATAATATTTAATAGGGTAAGTAAATTCCCAAAGGTCACACATCTAGTTGGTTGAAGAAGTCAAGAACTGAAGGAGAATTTTTGTTCTTTTCAGTCGGTATTTTTTTTGCACTAGCATCAAATTATTGGGAAAATATCTTTATTGAATAACTACAGATTACCACAGTATATAACTCATTCCCCCAAAGAATTTCCAAAACCAAGTATTATTCCATAAAAATGTATAGTGATCAAACAGAGAGAGTAATAATCAAACAAAATTTTCCCCAAGTTCCTAGGGCATAGGCAAGGTCTGAGAAGGAAATTAAGACATGGAATAAAGATAATATTCTAAATTAAGGAAAAGATGAAATAAGTTTTACTACTGCTACCTTTTTAACTTAGGCTTTTAAAGGAAGCCAAACACTGCTATTATGGCATTCATTTTGTTGTAAGTCATAATGAGGCCAGAATATTTTGCACTGAACAGTGAAAATGGCACTCTGAATTCTTAAATATGAATAAATTTTCTAACATTCCCACCAGCATAAAATGGTGTTTAAAATGACATAAATTCTACACAGTTCTACAATCTTTCGGGTGCCTAAACCCTGCAGTGAGCACATTCTGGAGAAAAGAGCTCTAGCTCATAAGATTAGCAAAAAGGTAGTGAAAATCAGCAGGGCCAGTCTGCTCGTTCATGCACACACGTCCATGCAAAAGGAGGAGCAGTCCGCTCAGACACTCCTGCACACGGGGCTTGTCCACTGCTTTAGGACTATTTGGTCAGTGTAGACCTATTAATGATATTTTAAATCTTTATTTACCTTCATTAATATATCCCAGAAGACTTCAATATTTCAATGAACTTTCACCATCCGTTAGGATCCCCAGTTCATTGCAGAGAAGAATCAACAGAATCTAATATTTTTCTTAGGAAATGTCTGATTTTTTTCACTTCAGGTACCTTTAGTATCAGGTTGAAGTGATTAAATTCAAACTGATTTCTTAATATTAAAACTAGAATTGCTGCCAAACAAAGCAACATGTACAATAGTTTATTGCCATATCATTTTATAGACTTCAAAGAATCTAGAATAATATGTACACCTCGCAAGCATTTAGTAACTGCATTTCCATTGAATGGTGAATGTGGCAGAATGCTGGATGCTGTCTAATGTCCACTGTTCTTTCCATTGTAAGGTTTTTATCCACCTTGGCAAAGACCACTTTGGAAAAGATTTTATTTTCCAGTGTCTTTTGTACCTCGCTATGGTACAAGTTTTACCAATTTTATCAATGGGCTATAAGTAGAAGTTATGTATGAAACTCCAGTTTTACCCTTAAAAAAATTGACCACATACTCCCCTGGCCTCTTTCTTTCTCCATTCCTATGGCTGAGAGATGAACAAAATTTGAACCTGAGGTGGAGGCGCCGTGTCAAGAATGACCGACCTGTTCCCATAGCCTTGGCCCCTGTAACTCTGAAATTTACATGACACAGAAATCAGCTAACTTCTTTAGTCACTGTACTTTGGGGTCTTCTGGTACAATGGCTTAGCCTAACATGTATAGTAAGCTGCATGAAAACACATTCACAAAACTAAGTAGACATGAGTCTTTCTGCAAAATGCAGTACCAACAATAGCAGGAGGAGGAATAAAATAATAATAAAATAACACTTCCCATTGTCTTGTCATTTTATGGTTTAAAAGGAGTTTAAGTACTTTCATATTTGGTGTCAAGAAACTATAGCTTTGTTTTACTCACCCCCTGTATGACTGTGCATGCCATGTAAATACAGTGTGCCCAAGTTTCTGCATGGGTTAAATGAGTATCACTCCACACAGTGATGCTTTGGGGAATAAATGAATATCTGAAAGGTTGTATTACATGGACATTAATAGTACCATTTTACATAGAGGAAACTGAGGTTCAGGGTTATGCTGGGATGCTGTAATAATAATTACTGTGGCCTGTGCTACAACTCTAGTTTTTTCTAATATATTGCACTATGATATGCTAGAGGGCTTCAGTTTCTCTCAACCTGAGATACGTAGAAACCTGAGGGCCCAAAGGCATATGCTCAGAAATATGTAATTTTTGAAGGAGCTTGATTATTATTCAGGTTTGAAAAGATGGTTTATTAACTAAGCTTACAGGCTGAAGAGATTATATTTTATTTACCTTTGTATCAACTATTGTATCTAATGTTATGATATACGTAGAATTAAATGAATACCTTCGATTACACATTATATTAAATATATCACCTTTAAAAATTATGACATTTAGATAGAATGATGAATTACTTTCCTGTGTGGACATTTCATGTTTTTGAAAAAATATGATTGGGGTAACATGATTGTTTAATAGGCAACTAATTGAGGCAAATAAATAGTCTGAATAAATTAGATAAGTTAGCTCCATTTTCAATAGATTTTGTTTTACTTTTGGTTTTGCGGTTTTATTTTGACATGTGGATAAGTCACTCAGTGACTCAAAGATTGTTTAGATAAATATTCTATCTGGAGCATATGGAGTTCTGTTTTAAGCTATGGGTCACAGGATAAAAAAGAATACTAGTTTAAAATTTATTGTTATTATATTGAATTTTAATAGTTCATTTAACTCAGTATAATTTGTTTCTTAGATTACTAGACAATGGTTTCAAGGATGAGGCAGTATTTTATTCTTTTTTTGCACCCCATCATTTGCATAATGCCTGGTAAATGGAAAAAATGAGTAAATGAATGAATGGAAAAGAGAATGATAGGCTATTAGAATAGTTCTTCTTGGCCATTTGACGCTGCTGCAAAAGTTGAATGTATAATGAGAGCACAACTCCCCTCTTCCTCATCCAGCAACTTTCGAGGAGTCGTTGATGGAAAGCCTGCTATGCTTCTTAGAAAAGTATCTTAGGTCTATAGTAACTGAGCTATGTTCCAGACTCGGACACTGCTATGGATTGAATGTTTGTGTCCTCACAAAATTCATATGTTGAAACCTAATCCCCAATATGATGGTATTTGGAGGTGAGGCCTTGGGAGGTGATAAAGTCATGAATGTGGAGTCCCCATGGATGGGATCGGTGCCCTCAGGAAAGAGACCCCAGAGAGCTCCCTCTTCCCTGTTGCCATGTGAGTTTACAGTGAGAAGACCACGGTCCACGAACTAGGCAGCAGGCCCTCCCCTGATGCTAAATGAGGACTTGCTGGTTTCTAGAATGTGAGAAATAAATTCCTGTTGTATAAGCCATCCAGTCCATGGTGTTCTGTTACAGCAGCCTGAACTAAGAGGCCTACCTTCTCTCACTGCTCAGGGGACTATATTCCTTTCTTCCATGCATTTATATGTACTCTTGGGACCCCTCCTTTACTGTAAGAGTTTGGTATTAATATGAACTTCGTGTGCTGAAAATTGCTTCTGGGGCCTAATTGTCTGTAGTGGGAGCAGGAAATCTCACAATCTTGCTTTACTTTCCTTATTCACAAAGAAAGGCCAAAGGAAAACCTAAAATAATAGAACAGTTTCCTAAATAAAATATCTAAAACAATTTAAAATAACTTTAAGAATATGGAAATGATTTCGTCATTAGCCTGTGCTTTTTTTTTTTGCCCTGTGATATTTTTGCTCTTTTAACTTCAGCGGGCAACCTGTCAGAGATGTGAGGGGATTCTTGTTTTTCTCAAAATTTTCTAAAATTTTCTGTGTTCAAATGCATTTTCATCAAAAGCTGAGGAAAAGAAGACTGTTCTAAAACTCTGGAAGACAAATAGAAGTCATTTTGAAACACTATGAGGGAATGTATTAAAATATCAGTTTACGAACTGATTGGAAGCTAAGAGCAGCCTCAGACCTGCACATATGCGTCCAGAGACTAGAAAATGCACATTTCCCACTTCTAAGTGAGGGTCAAGCGTTTAGAGCTGTCAGCTCCACAACCCCTGGTAGCAATTTCTCCTGGTATAAAGGACATGCCAGAGAAGTAAAAGAGGTCGAAATGTTCAGAAAACTAACTAAATGTTCAGAAAATGAAACATCAGCATTCAGTGGTTAGATAAAACAATTTAAGTTCAAAGACCCCTTGAAGCTCCCTCTGAAGGACTTTGGCCAAAAGTTATTCCAAATCACTGAAGTGCCGAAGGACACCTGAAAGCTTGTATGCTTTTGCTCTAAGTGTCAAGAAAAGTTTTCTACTTAGATCCTTGACAGTGTAATGGTTAGAAAAATCTTTAAAACTTACTGAAATATAGTCAGAATTGTATGCATTTGTTCTTGGGTCTCCATTGCTTATCTTTTCAAAATCTTGTGGGGTTCTTTTTTGTTTTAATTTCTGCTTTAGTGAGCTATAATTGACACCCAGCTTTGTGTAAATGTAAGGTATGCAATGTGATGCTTTGATAGACAGATGTTTGAGAAGTGATCACCATGATAGGTTAGTTAATAGCACTCACCTCACAAAGTCACCTGATTGGTTTTTTTTGGTATGAACTTTTAAGATTTACTCTTTAAGCAGCTTTCAAGGGTATAATACGGTCTTTTTAACTATGGTTACCATGCTATATATTAGATCCCCAGAACTTAGTCATCTTACAGTTGGAGGTGTGTACACTTTGTCCACCAAAATCCATTTCCACCCGACGGGCCACAACCAATCTACTCCGTTTCCATGAGCTCAGCTTTTTTAGATTCCACATATAAATCAGATCATATGATATCTGTCTGTATCTGACTTATTTCATCTTTTCCAGCTGACACAGGATTGCTTTGTCAGGGAAGAACCTTCACCAGTCGTCCTGGGTACTGGGCACGTCAGCCAGTAGAAACTGCAGGCTGGTTGGGCTTGCCCTTGGGGTCTCAAGCTGGTGGGGCTCCATGGCTGGGCAGGCCTGCTGCCTGGGCTCTTTGTCCCAGCAGAACCCCTGGGTGAACTCGTCAGTCAGGCAGGGCTTCTGGCTGCGCCCTGTGGTCAGGTGGGGAAGTGGGCTGGGCTCTGCTGCTGTCACCTCTGTTCAGGCTGGGGTCACGGGCTCTATTCCCTGCAGGTGGTGCCCCTGGTCAGGCTCTGTGACTGAGTGGGTTCTGGGCTGGGATCTGTAATCACTCCTGGTCTGGTGGGGCCTGTGCTTCCCAACTGCGGATGCAGCTGGCTTGGCTTTGTTTTTCGGCAGGGCTCCTTGTCTGGAAGGGCTCTGCCCTGTGCCCCAGCCTCTACCCTGAAGCTGGGCAGAACCACAAGCTAGGCTTTGCGATTGGGTAAATTGACGGCTGTGCTGCACTGGTGGGCCAGGCTCTGTGGAGATGGTCTTCTGAGGTCATGAGCTCAGACCTTATCAAGGTCCCCTGGTCACATGGGGCTGAAGGCTATGCTGTGCAACGGAGATGAGTCACGGGCTGGGCTCACTTTGCGGAAGCTGCAGGCTGCACAGCAGCTGAGTGTTGCTGTGGGATCCAGAGCTGAGCAGAACCTGGAGCTGGATTTCGAGACTGCCAGGGTCCCTGTTCAAACTCCCTGGTTATGCAGGGCCACTGTAGGCAGGCCTGTGGACTCACTCCCTGCCTGAGCTGGGCTACCTGCCACTGCCGGGGTCTCTGAGCAGATTCCAGGTTGGTCAGGGAGGCCTGGAGGCTATGCTCAACCAGCAGGCAGGGCTGCCAACCAGGCTTGCCTACTGGCTATGACCGGAGAATAGGCTCCATGGCCAGTATGGCCCATTGGCTAGGGATCCAAATCAGGCAGAACCCCCGTAAGCTCCCTGGCCAGACGGGGCATTTTTTGGATGGGTTCTGCAAATGGGCAGAGCCACTGGCTGGTATCTCTGCTCAGGGGCTGCAGCTGGCAAGAATACGGGCTGCCAAGATCTGAGCTCTGGCTTCTATAATCCCACCCCTCTCCATTTCTCTCTGATCCCCAGTTATCAAGCCTCACAGATTCTCCCGTTGATCCCTGTGATGAGAGACTGAAGCGAGCCTCCTGGAAGCACCTGGTAAGGCTAGGACACTGGCGTCCACTTTGGGCTCTCTTCCCCCTATAGCAACCATAGGCCCAGGGGAGCCCCCTCAGTGCAGTCCCTTCAGTGATGACTTAGGGGAGGGACAGGGTCGGTCAGAGTGAAACCGCACCGCTTACCCTTCCAGTGCCCATCTTCTCAAGCCTTGTGATCCAAGGGAGTGTTTCCGTGCCCCCCCGGGGGTCTGAGCTTTTCACAAAGGTGTTTTGTCCATGGGTAGTTACTAGGGTCATTTTGTGGAGATCAGGAATCAGCCATGTCACCATCCTGGTGATGTCAGCTGAGAACTGGAGTTTGGAAGGTCCCTATGCGGCTTTATAGTCATAGAGCCCAGGAGGTCCAAGACCAAGGTGTGGGCATGGCAGCCCCCGGGGAGTGCCCCCTTTCTGGCCCATAGCCAGGGACTTCTGGCTGTGGTCTCGCCTAGCAGAAGGGCTACAAACTTGGTCTTGACTTTAAAAGTTCTTAAAACTATTAAGTTAATGGCCCTAATCTGTACTTTTTTGGCAGTAAAACTATTTCTGTAAAAAAGACTGCCTTGCTTAGATTTGGTAATATGTTTATGTTGACTACATTTAGAGCATTTTTTTGGATGGATCCTAATTTTAAAAATACATTCTGATTTAGGATTCAGAAGTATGGCTAGAATGATTTATGTCACTTCTCTCTTAATTATCTCAGTTGAAGGCAACCACGTGCGTGATCTGGGGTGCCGATGTCCGTGCTCATTCTTGTTTTCTAGCGACAGATGTACAAATTACAAATATTCTTCCTCGAGAAATTAGGACATGTCCCATGGAGGATCGGCCTTGTGATTTGAGAGCCAAAACACAAGCAAATGTCACAAGCACTAAAAAAAAAAAAAACAAGCGAAAATTGATTTTTCCGCTTACAATTTAATTTGTTATTGACAGTATAACAATTATTATTATTTTACAAAATGTGATGATAATGCCTAATAAGAGAAAAAAATATTATCAGTAGTAGATAAGAGTTCTGTCAGCATGGTTTTCTATCATATTAGTAAATAATCCAGTGTGATTAGGTCCCAGGGCATGTCTCCGAAGCTGACTAAGTAGAGAACACTCAGGAGTTGAAAGAGGATTAGGTCTTCTATTTCCTCTGTCATTTTAATTCTGTGTTTATATTCCATGCCTCTTGGTATACATTGAAGAGAATGAATCCCAGATACATTTTTTGTGTTTTCCCAGCTAAACTGTTTTGATGGAACCTGTCGGGTTGTGGTGGTATGGTCACCACCTGCATCTTACAGATTGCACGTCATACGGCGAGACCCATGCGACTCTCTTAGGTCGGTTGATTCGGTTACGACAAAAGGTTTACAGGATGGGAGGGCATTTCATGTGCTTCAGTAATAGTTACCAAAACAACCTTGCAGCCTAAGAAAAACAGCTTTTATTTAGGAAGCAGGATCCAACCATCTTTTATCAACCACCAACCAGGCCCTATAGTTTTAAACAGTTTTCCAGCAGAGTATTTCTTTTCCATCCAATGACTGGATCAAAACGTTGCTTAGCCTGTGGACCAAAGACCCTTGATTAGCTGTGTAGATGAGCCCTCTTGGAAAATGCACAGCTGCACTTCAGACATTATCCTGTTACGGGTTCCACAAAGTCATCTGAAGTGGTTCATAAGGAAGGAGGAGAAGGAGAAGAGAAAAAAGACTTTGCAAGAAGTCAAAGAATTTAACAAAGAAACCGTAGCTTAATGTGTTGGGTCTGATCTTTGAAGGGAGGCAATGGTAATGGAATGAGACAGTGATGCCATCAGTTTGCTTGTTATTTTTAATGCAATAAAGTGTCAATGTTAGGTTTATTAGTGGCTCAGTAGTAGATTTTGCTTATGCATTTCCAAGTGAAAGTTATGAGTGGGAAATATGTTATTCTTTTGTTATAGAAGGGTTTTCCTGTATGAAGAGAAATTAGACCAGAGAATCACTTGTGCCAAAGAAGCATTGCTCGGGGAGCATCTTTTGGTGCCATGCTCATTGCCCTAAAGGGAGCACCATGGCAGTTTTGCAAATGAATATTCACTTTTACCTCAGCTGTGGCCAGGAAGTTTTCATTCTATGATTTCTAATTGTCTTCATCTTCAATTTAAAACCTATTCAGACTTTCTTTCCTTTACCGTCTCTTGCCACTTACATCTATCCCTATATCCCTTTTCACTCCCTTCTTCTTTCTTCTCCCCCTTTCGTACTCCCATTTTCCTTTTCTTTCTCTTTTGTATAAAATTGAATAAAGAAGTTGATTCTTTTTAGGAACTCTATCAGCATGGTTCAGTTGACTATAATTCAGATAGTTTTCTCATTTGAATAATTATTCTTAGATATTTCTAACTAAATACACATACGTAAAAAGATGATGTACTGTGGTTTCCTTTGAAATGTAGCTATATCCCTCAGCAGAAAAACAATTTAATGCCTAAAGGAGTCTGTGGCTTTGCTATGCTCTTACTAAAAGTCTTGAAAGATTTATCAGAGTCTAAAGATAAGTCTTACCTTACTTGACGGACTTTAAAAGCCCTTAGTGATACGGTGTGTGCCCACCTGTTTACAGGATTTGCCATGGCTCCATCATACACTCTGAACTAGAACCATGTTACTCAGTTTGCAGAGCATCAGATGAGACCAGCTCTTCTAGGGCACCATGTCACTTTCCACACGGATGTTCTCGCCTACCCACTTTTCTGTCTGGGAAACTTCTATGCATTTGTTAAACTCAGTGAAAGGAGAAATCTTGCTTCCTCCAGCAAGATTAACTTCTGTCTCAGCCGTGGCAGCCTCTGGTATTTGCATGTGTTGCAGCATTATCCCTTCATGGCTATATATCTGAAACTCAGAGAGCACATACCTGTGTTGCTCATCTTTTTATTGTTAACACTTGAGTCTAACCATGCCTTGCATGTGGAAAAGGATCAATCGAGTGAATGTTAAGTGACTCAAATGATAAATAATAACAATTATTGTTAACAACAAAAAATTATATAGCACTTAATATATGCCAGGAACTGCTCAAAGCACTTTAAATATTTTAATTTAATAATTTAATCCTCAAGACTGCCATATGTGGTATTTTTTTCCCATTTGATAGATGCAAAAAAATAAATATAACAGAGATGTTAGACAATTTCCCTTAGGGTCACACCACTAGTGGGAAAGATCAGACCGCTTGCAGAATCCGGATTTGTAAGCCTCGCCGATTCAATCCCTCGCTCAGTATCTCCCCATCTTCTACTGGGTAGATTCCATTCTTATTAGCAGAGCAAAAAGCCCCCTTCATCTTATGGCCCCTGCATAGATTTTCAGATACTTACCTTTCGGATCCCCAAAGCTTTTCTCATAGCAGAATGACTAACACATACGGTCTTCCCAAGCCACTGCATGTATTTTTTTTCTCCACCAGAAAGGCTGCCTCTACCGGCGCCTCCTTCATCAGCCTGAGAGAAGCACCGCCATGTTGTGAGAATGCTGGGCCATCACTGCTCAGCCTCCTACAGCGGGTCTCCCTCAACCCCACTTTCCTTAGTGCCAGAGTATATGAAGAAACGCTGGCTAGGCAGAGGCACATTTTAAGACCCACTGCTCTTCATTGTTATTTGCACAGTGAAGCTATCAAGATTAGAATTTGGAGAGACAAAGCCGGCTTTAAGATGCAATATACCAACAGAACAAAATAGACATGTTTTATGCAAAACTGCACGTTCCAGTGGATTTCCTTTTGTTGCCTTTGGCTTAATTTATTGGAAATACAAATTGTTATAACAGGCATGTTAGAGTAGCAATAAAGATCAAGTTGTCAACATAGAGTTTCCTGTCTTGATAGTTTGTGAGATTAATGCATCTGCCTCTGGGTTACGCATTGCTAACCCCAGCTTCATAGAAATGAGACGTCATGAGCAGCAATGTGTGCTTTACTACTTAATTTGTGGCCTTTCTTTGGATGGGACAGGGAATCAATGTCCTTCTATTAGTTTCCATATTTTGTTTTATGAGTTCTATTCCTGAACAGGCTGGTCATTGATGAATACTTCACATTAAATAGCTGGTCTTCTGATGAAGTAAGCTGGGCACTAGGGAATTGATGACATTATAATGCCAGCTGATGGTAATTAGAGATTCTATGCAGCTTTTTTGCAGCCCATATAAAGAGGAAAGCAAGACTACTCTCATTTTTAATGTCAGGGAAAAGACCAAATGAAATTTAAATAAAACAAAGAATAAACCAGAAAAATCAACATGCTTTAAAAAGAAGGCACAATTTAAGGTTTCACTCTGGAAAACTACCTGTATTCGGCCATGTGTCTTTTCATTTTCAGCTTTTTCTTTCAGGGATGGAAATTGGTAACTTGTCATGGGAGCATTTCTGAGTAATGGAAACTCTTCTGGTACCAGACCAGGGACATGGCAATGATTATACAGCAGTGGTGAATACAGCAGGACCGTTTCTGGGGCTGTCTAAGGGTCATAGCATGAATCGCTCAGATTTCCTCTGTGGAATCAAATGTGGGATTTCTCAAATGGCAAGAGCAAATTACGCCATTGAAATGTCATTGGCCACATAGTACTCCCCCTTTAGAGTACACTTAACTGTGCAGACATAGAATGGGATAGTCAAAAGAGTGTGAATTTGGGGTTAGATCTGGGTTTCAATTCTGAAACTGTTGCATAGTGTCATGCATTCGAGCAAGCTGTATAACCTCTTTGAATGACAGCTTTCTTAGTTTTAAAATACAAATTCAAGAAGAGTTAATTCACATATCAAACAAAGTAACCTAAGTTTAAAACCTGGCTTATGCATATGATTTCATAAATATTTTACTGATACAAACAAGCAAAGTCTGTAACTATTTTCTTTAGAAATCAGAGTGATTTGATGAAACTTTCTTGCATCATGAGGTCAGCAACCTAAACTACTGGATGAAAAGAAAAACTAAAATACTCATAAGGTTAACATAAAATAAACAGAAATTTAGGAAACACAATTTCTTAAGAAAAGAAATATTACAGGTGAAGCTATTATTCTATTAAGGGATATTAAATAGTCAAAGATCTAAAGAAGTTAAGAATTTTGCATCATTAATGTGAAAAAACACTTTATGCATGTGACTGTTTTACTGTATTTCATTTATTGTGATAGCGAATCAACTAATCTAAAAATTAAAATAGAACTAATTCTAGAAGTTTTGTCGTTCGCTTTAAATTTGCGACTTGGGGCTCTCTCTCCTCTCTCCCTACCTTTATGTAACTCCATTTCCCATTTGACAGTTTACGTTTTAGCATTTATTGACTTAGTGGGGTCATAGAGCGCTGCCTTTTAACATATACTACAGTGCAATGATGGGGACAGCCAAGAAGAATCTTACAAAAGACTGTTGGCAGTTGAGCGAAAGTCAGTATTGTACGAGGTGAGGCCGAGCAGTTGAATTATTAAGACAAAGATGGGTGTTCTGCTGTTCACCTGGATGCAGCACACACGAAAACAAAGCCCTAACATGTCTAAACTCGGTGATGCAGACCCAGTAGGGGTGCTGTTTCTCTAAAATGTGATCCCTGGGTCTCTAAGGTCGCTGTCCATTTCTTGTAAATGTACTGATAACAGACAAATTTAATACTATGTCAAACTTAAAAATAACCAGTTATTTTGCTGGCAAAATGGATTTATTTGGGAATAGCAGAGCAATTCCAATTCGGGACAAGCAAAATATGCCAAACCATAGGAAAGTCCGAAAGATAAGAGCAAGTTAGCTTTTATTAGGTTTTAGGAGTAATGGGGGAGGGTTTGTTTGAATAAAGGTAAATTGGAAAAGAACGAGAATTTGAAGCTGTGGAGGTTTCTCCTGGCTGCCAGCGGTGCTTAGTGCCTTGTCACCAGGGCAGGGAGAGAGCTTCCTTCTTTCTCTTAAGAGCAAGAGATAAAATTTATGTGACAAGTGTCTTCCCCTGTTGAGATAAGAATTATCTCCCTTCTTCCTGCTGGTGAGCAGGCCGCGGGAGGGACACGGGCCTGAGAGCGCCCCCTGCAGGGCCTCCGACTCCATGTTAGAGGACGTTTCCTTTACTGATTTTCACACCCGTGTGAGTGTCATTTAACATCTATAGTGATGGTGATACAGATGCGTTCAAACTCAACTTGCTAGATGCTTTATAACTACCGTATTTTCTCCAGGATCTTTCAGATGTAATGACTCTTGAAATAGCATCAAAATGTGGTTTCTACCAGGGACAGTACATACCACTGGGCTGTCAGTCCCTTGGACACTTTCCGTGATCACGGAAAGTAACTTCCTAATAAAATCAAACTAATTTTTTTCGTTCAGCTTATGTGCCCCATATTAAATAAATAAACAGAAAATGTGTATTTACTGGGAATAACATTATGCCAAATGAGGAGCAATAAATGAGACTTCAGTTTAAAGCAGGGAGAAACAAACAAATAAGTGGTAGTTTCATTATCATCCCGCAGCAAAATAAGGATCAATGTATACAGCTGCTAATTAAAAAAGATGTGGACTAATTGCATATCAGTCTATGTACCCCATGGTACAATAATTAAAAATAGCTTTTATGAATTACTCAGATATAAAGGGATAGATATGGAAAAGAAAAAAGAAAACAAAACTTTTTGAAATAAAATGAAAGTAAAGTTTTTGCGTATTTTTTATAATATCAAAAAAGGTGGGGGGAGACCAATGACTTTCAGTGTCTTTTTTCTGGGATAGCATTAGTTGAGAGAAATGAGGGTTTGTTTGTTTTTTATTGCAAAAGAGTGAAAGGAGAAAGTCCAGATATATTTACTCACAGGCCAAATGCATCAATGGAGAAAGAGGGAAAAATATTAGGAGGGACTCACTAATTTTTGTCAGTGGGGTAGATATAAAATGAAATTTCATTATATTTTTAATAAGTAATCTGCTAATTAATGTTTCATTTAAGTACTGTTTTTGGTTTATTGGCAATTGGGGTTCATTTTTCTTTTAATTTCCTTTTTAAAAATTCTTTGCTGGTATGTAATTCACTTTTTCCTACTGATGTGCACTTTTATTCTGGATATGAACTTGCTGTGTGTTATACAGGGATCTTCATGCGAAGATGGAGTGGAAAATGCTCAAGAGATTGTAAGATCTTAAATTTAGGATGGTGAATAACCTTGGAAAGGAAGAAAATAATTTGGGAGAGGGCAAAATAGGACAAAGAAGCATACAGATGCCTTGAAATTGATCAATTTTAATATTTTTATTTGTTAAAATTTTTGATGTAAATAGGGCAAAATGATAAGACATGATTAACCTCACTTCTGTTTAATGGCATTGTACGGGGGCTCAGATTCCTCAGGGATGAGGGTGTTGGTGGCCTGGCAGGTAGGCTTAGAGAGGTATAGGTTCTAGTCAAGGGAGTGGGGAGTCTACAATGGGATGTGAAGACAGAGACAACGGAAACCACTGCCAAACCTGCGAGAAGCTGAAGCAGCAGGCGCTGAAGTTCTCCCTCCTCATTGTCCTCTTTTTAGTTTGCCCACGACAAGAAACCAAAGTCCTGGAGCAGCTGCTCCCAGCTGCAGTGAGCCTATCATGAAGCTGGGAACCCAAGCATCCCAAGAGGAAAGAGTAGCTGGCTGCGGCTCGTCACCCATGTGTTTCTGGAATGGGGTACGCCATCCCTTGACTGCTGGGAAGTTTGGCTGGTGGTAGCTCACAGCTTCCCACCATTGTGGAAATTGTTCTCTAGCACAGAAGCTTGCCCACCAAACTATCCCACCTTCCCAGGGTAGTTGGCAGCCAGTGACTGGACTGAATGTAGGAGGAGAAAGGGGGGGTGGCCCGTCACCTCCATGTGAGATTCTCTGAAGGGCCCCTGCAGGTTCTGAGCTCTGGGGAAAGTCTGAAGCCTTTCCTGCCACTGCACCTTGATTTAACCTTCTCACCGTGACTCCTGCTCCTCCGGCTTCCTCAGAAGGAATGCTCCCGAAAGCGCTTCAGTCAACTGAACCTCAAACTCTCAGTTTCTGTTCCCGGGGAGTCCTAGCCATAACAAGGCTCTGAGCCTTAAAAGATAAAGGTAGAGCGAAATTAATTTTAGTTTACATTGAAGTTGTCAGCCTAATTCAATAGGCAGGAAAAGAGATGAACATTCAGGGTAGCATCTTTTCATGCACAAGGCAGGGCTTTGGAACACAGTGGGCTGGTACTCAATGTCTGAGGATTCTGGGCAAAATAGGACAAAGAAGTGTTCAGAAACCTTGAGATTGATCTGCATTTATGAAATTCATGAGGGGAGATTGGTCTACTTTCCTATATCCAGAGTTTTAAGCAATATGCTGGTCCCTTTTCCCATACGCCTTTATTCAACATCTATTAAACTATTCTTATATGACAGTTACTGTGCTGAGCACAGGTAATTCAAATAAGAGGCAGTCTCCTGTTGCAAGGAACTAGTGAGAATACAGATAATAAAGCAAAAGTGACAAACAGTGTGATAGATACTCTTATAGCCACTTACACAGGATCCTCTATGATGAGGAAAAAAATCAGTGGGATGGGGTGGAAGGCAGCTGAAACCTTCTTGGAGCAAATAAAGATGCAGGTCACCTTTGAAGGACTAGAAGATATCATTCAGGCAGGAGTTATGGGAAGGGGGATATGAAAATATTTTATGTGAGGATGATAATATGTTCTAAGACACTTGAGGAAGTGAATTAGACATTGTTCAGTAAAACTAATGCTAACATATTGTAAAATAAGGATACAGTAATAGGTAGCGGTCCTGGTAAAAAGGAAATGGATTTGAACTTAACCTTACCAGAGTGGGCTGGATGTTTTCAAGAAATTAAAATAGAGGAATTCTCTTATTAGATTTATTTTACAAAACTTACTTAAATGTAGGTCACTGTACCTGCATCCCTAATTTAATGATCAAACTTGTAATCTCACAGGGTCCTAACTATCCAATGGCACCCACAGTAGCTCTCCCCCTTTTCTAAGACTAAACAACACCATCCAGATAACCCAGATCTGTGCCAGTCAGGATGACGCCCAGTGATGGGGGGTGGGGGTGAAGAACAACAAGGGAGACCAATCGCCCTGGGGCTGACGCAGGGGAGGGCCAGGACCCATCGCCGCAGTTGGAATTGAATGGCCCCTGGAACCTAGTCTCTGACAATTCTGACTGAGTCCCTAGAAAAAGTTAAATGAAAATTTAAATTACATTCAATGTCCAGGTGGGATGGGGTGAGGCTGTGATTAGTAAAATAGTTCTAAGGCACCTGAATGACAAGGGCAGAGAACATGAAAAATAAGGGTTGATACACAATGGCCTGCAGAACTTCCGAGTGGCCATCCTGAAGGGGGAGCCAGAGGGCAATGAGCCCAGGGGACGGGCAGCCGCGGAAGGCAGTCCAGAGTTCAAGGGGGCTCTGCGGATGGCTCTGTAGAGGTCAAGCTCAAGGGCAAAGGGCAGGATGGGGACGGTCGGGGAATGCATGCAGGTGGAAATGGAGGTGACTCAGCATGAGATCCACACTGTAGAAGGGGAAAAATAATTTTCCGTCTATGCTTCTGAGTTCTCAGCTGACACCTATGTAAAAAAAGGTAGATTAACAACAGAAAAACAAACAAGTTTACTAACATGTATAGCTCATGTACACATGGGAGACCACCAGGGAAAAATGAGTAACTCCCTAAGTTGGCTTAAGATTCAGGATTAAATACCATCTTAATAGGGAAAGGAGAGGGGGAATGTAGGCCTCTCGGGGAGGGATGATTTTCAGATGACATGAAGGGGCCCCTAGAAGGAGACACGGGATGTACGATGGACAGCGACAAGGTCTGTCTGGGTGTGAGGGGGACTTCTCTCCTCTCCTGTGTTAGTCAATCTCCCCTGGCTGATGACACTCCCGGGGTGGGGATTTCTGACAATTCCTTTTTCAGGATTTGACTTTAGGCATAAAAGAGGGGTTCAGAGAATCTCTCTCTTCATTTTCTGTTTTCCAAGTGCCTTCAGCTCGAAATAATCAATATAAACTCACAGCATAATTTAGGGCAGCATGTCCTGAACTCCTAGTCATATTTTGGGGTGACACATTCTGCTACCTTTCAAAACATCCCTACAAACTAGCACAGTCCCTCCTTCCTCTCTCCCTCCTCTCCTCCTGCCCCCTCCCCTCTCTCCTCTTTCTTTCTCTCACCAGTAAAGATGAAACAAATTATTTCAGGAGTGAAATTATCCACCTGTCCTTCTATATTATATTCATTTTTTTCTCCATTTTTTGGAACATGTTAATTATAGTTATTTTAAAATCCTTGTCTGCTGACTCTATTATTTACTGGATCACATGTGATCTGCTTCTATTATCATTTGTTTCCTGTTAGGAATTGCATTTACTTTATATATCATGGGAAACTCTGTTCATAAAAGAATCCGGGGGGGATTCAGCTGGTGTCATCCTCCACCAGAGAGCCTATCTTCCTTCTGTGTGTAGATAGGATGGATTGGGGATTTAGCACTTCAGTCCAATCAGGGATTGCACAGGGTTCCTGCTGGATTATAGTTTTGGTAAAACTCAGTTTACCTCTGTTCACCCTGTTTGTGGCATGGCCCTACTGGGATATTTGTCTCCTGAACACTAAAATGATGCCAGGACACTTAATTTGCTCTTTCAGAGGTTTTCAGCTTATCTCTCTAGCGTCTTGTACTAGGAAACTTCAAAATTTGTAACATGTTTTGTGAGAGTGGCCAGTCCCATGCTGAAGGACACGCCCCCTCCCACTAGTCTGTTCTGTTTTCTCATCGTTAGAGAATGAAGGAGATTCACTCAGTCTTTAAGGAGAATTGAGCTGCGCTCTCCACTTTATCCCCCCCTCCAGACTCAGAGAATATCCGTTTGTTTGGGTTTCTTCCAGGGTGAAATCCATCACTCCAGTCCTAAATAAGAACAAAAAGTTCTTCAGTTTCTCTTTTCCCTACAGCAAAATTCTCCTGCCTAAGCTAAGACTGACCCTCAGTCCCCACCTGGAGCTGCCGACATCAGCGCCAACACCCCCCATGATCAACTTGCTTGGAGTGACGCTCTTCTCTCTGCGACTCAGTTCGCCCAGTCTCCAGAGCTTTAAACAGTTCTTTGATGCCTTTAACCATTTAATTTCATTTTTGTCATTTTCTGGCTTTTTTTCAAGTAGCTGCTGGGAAGCATTGACCTTTACCACCAATTTTTACTGTCAAAAATTCTAGACAGTGCTCCCTCCCGATATGATGATTTCACTTGCATCATTCATTTGATTTTCAAAATACATAATGAAGACAGCTATTGTGCATTTATGAATACTTTAAAATAAATTGGACTTTTACTAATCACAAAAGAATTTATAAGCATTGGAAAAATAAAACTACACATAGCTTATATTTTCAGACTGTAGGCAAAATACTGAATAGCCTGTAGATTCACAAAATACTTGCAGGGTCACAAATGACAGATTGGCAACAGTGGGATTAGGTGTTTCACGGAAACATACTCAAAATCAGCAGTTTGGCCAGTGTTAGAAGATACACTGAGGCATGTTCAGTTTTGAAGAGTTTATTTGAAGAAAAATCTATTTGAATCAGGCAGTGCAAAGCAGAAGTGATTAGGAGCGCTTTACCAACAGAAGTGGGGGAAGGATTTACGGAGAAAAGGCAGAAACCAAGCAAGGAAATTATTTGCTTGGCGGTAGCTTAAGTGTTTGCCCTATTTGGAAAAACCTAGCTGGCTCTTTGTGAGTGGTTGTCCTTAGATTTGATTTCTTAACCTTGAGTTATTTATTTGTATGGATTTGGGTTTGCTTTCATAGGCTGCCAGGGCATTTGAGCCACTTCAGTCTAAAAGCCTTCTTGTTTAATTCGTGTAACAGCAGGAATTAACCAAATCCTGCCAATTCTAAACCCAGAGTCTCAAATCCTGCAACTTCCTCATTTAAAGGTGAAATTGTAAGAAAATTCAATATCACTATGTGAGCAAGTTTTAGGTTTGGAAAATTTTGGTCTCATAGCTGGATAATATAATGTCAAGTGTTACTTGGGATTGTCATTTCTTAAGACATCTGCACTTTCTTTTTTAAGGGAATAATGCAATGGAATGATTCCAGTGATAGTAATCTATGCTTGTTTACCCACTTCCAATAAGGAACCCAGGTTCTTTGTATATTGCTGGCTGAAAAGACTTTTGTTAGGCTAAAACATAAGTTTCTCTTAAGTAATCTATTTTCTAGGCTCTCTTTGCTGGATGGCTGACTCCTGAATGGGTTGGGGAAGGAAAAATAATTTTCCCTATACTTTTTGGGTTCTTCACTAAGACCCTTCTATTTTAAAAGACAGATTAATGGGAGAAAAAACAAACATAAACTTAATAACATATGTACCAAGGAAAACTAACTCCCCAAACTGGCCCATGTCCCTTCAGTATAATGCTGAAGGGACCTGGGGTTCAAAGCAGGGTAAATGAGAGTGCAGGGCCCTGCTCCTGCTTGAATCCCAGGGAGAGGGCTACGGCTGAGGGCAGACTGACTGCGAGACCCCAGGCCTCAGCACTAACAGAGAATCTCTGAAACAAAAGGGTCTCGAGCCCTCACAGAGGCTGCCAGAGCAAGGACCGGGTCATGGGACAGGAACTTTGTGCTTTACCAGAGCAACGATTACAGGAAAAACTTGTTAGCCAGTCTCAAGCCACAGGGCACATTTATGAGGGTCTCAGAAAGTTCTTTAAGAACTTAAGAAAAGTGGGTTAATGCAAAATGGAGGATGTCCTGGGATAGGTGGTTGGTCTGTAGAATAGGCTCGTGATTGGTTGTTGACAATGGTCAGACATCATCACGGGTGAGGGGGCTGCAGTGGTTCTGGGGAACTTCTGGATGATTGTTGAAATGACTTTGATGCCGGGGTTCTTGTTCACAAAGTCAAGGAATGAACTTTGCAAACACTCAAGGTAGGAGAGCAAGGTACAGGCTTTTATTTAGAGATAAAGTGAAAGGGCAGAGCTCCCGGCTCACACCAGGAGGGGACAAGAGAGTCCGGGGTGAAGCGTTGTCTAGGGGATTTTAAAGGCAGATGAGGATTTTTCGAGAACATGAAAAAAGTTTAGGGGTGTGGACTTATTAAGCGGTCTTAGAATATTTACAAGTAACTTAACATAAGGAATTTCCTGCCTTGATTTCTCTCTGAGATACCAGCGTCTTGGTCTAGGAGCATATCAAAAGGCGGCCTGCCCAGCCCCCAAGGTGGGCTTAGGTATTGTCTGTTTGCTAAGAGTAAGTTAAAATTCTTACTTCTTAAACTTCCTGGGTGTTAAAATGCAATCTTATCTTTAAGGTAGCATCCTTCTTGCCTATTACTATGTTGTTTACAGCTGGGTCTGTATGCTAAATTAGTTGCCCAGTTTGCAAAATCACCCCATCAGATCTGAAAGAGGAAAGACAGCACAGAGGCCTGGGCCTTTTAGCATGCTAAAATGAATCTTACACATGATTACAAATGATTAACATAATAAAAACATGGGCTACTCTTCTTTATCTGGGGAATATTAACTGATCTTACTGAAGAATGACTAGAGTTTAATGTGTAACACAGATTTTTGGTAGGGGGTTTCCTTGCATGTAGTTACATTGCTCTGACTGAAAATATCCTGCCTTGCTTTTTCCGGAGGCCTTCCCCCTATTCTGTTTACGCCCATGGTCCCTGTCTCAACTTCATCCAGGAACGTGGAGCTTCTGGTGAGCTGTTGCCTATGGCTATTGACTGATGACATCCCTTGTCTCTCTCCCTCATTCTTTGGCCCCAATGTCACTTAATTTTAGGACATTTCAGAATTCTTCCTTGTCAGCATTCCCAGAAGGGAGACCCCATCATCCATGTGGTGTGCTTGAAAGTGACCCATGGGTATGTGACCAGGGAGGCTTTAAAAAAGAGGATATTACTTGAAGGCCAATGATTAGAAGCTTTTCGCTAGTTCTCCCATACCCAGACAAGTCTCCTCAATTCTCTGAAGCCCCTCAGGAAAGAAGAGTGATTGCAACAAGTGAGAGTGAATTTTCAGGCAAGGCAGTCTAACAGGATCTCAGTCACAAGTCATAAATAAATGTTTAGTTTTCAGTTTTTGCTTCCCCAATTTTATCATTTCCAAATCAGTATTTAAAAAGTGCCAGACGGATATTCAAAACAAAATATTTGTTGATGACAACATGGATGTAAAACGTCAATATTAGTTAGATACTTGGAAGTTAAATCAACCCTTTCACCATGAAAACTGCAAAAAGAAAAGCCAGAATCCTGAGCTACACATTCATCTGCCTGAATTTAAACCTCTTGAGCATTTTAGGTGTGCATACATGGCAATGAAGCTCCACTGAACTCCTTAAGCATTTTGTAATGATAACTGTAGGAATTACACAGAGTTTCAGAACTGGCCCAGCCAGGAGGTGAGGAAAAGAAGTTGTTTCAGGGTCTGCTGTAAAACAAAAAGGCCACAGGAAGGTGCAAACCCCTTACTGAAGCTTTGTTCAGGAGTGCTTTAAGTGAATGAAAGACCCTGTGCCTCTCCCACACCAGGATTCCTCCTACTGAATGCTGTACCCTAATTCAAAACTTGAATTTTATTCAGTGAAAAGGCAGTTCCTGAAGAGTGAAGATTTTGAAAGGAAGAAAAAAATGAGTAGAGGTTTCTTATAGAAATTATTTTGAAAAGTCCCATTGTAAAATGTAAGGATTAATGTATTAATCAGAGCTTGTGAACTCTCACATTAAGGAGCTTTGTTATGCTAATTCACTTGTAAATGAAGAATGGAGTGATTCTCCCATTACTGAATATCATTTTTAAAGGCCTAATTTAGAATAATAAAGATGTCCTTTATGCTTGTAAATGTTGCTAAGCTTTAGATCAGGAGTCTATTTTAGTGAAAAAGTCACCTCGTTTTTTCAAGTTGCTGCATAACCATTACACTTTATATTTAGCTTTACACAGCCCATGAAATTAATAAAAGATCTATCTGCTCAGGGAGGAAATACCACCAGACAACCTTCAGAATTTACTTCCTCACAATCACTCATTAAAAGGCCAATGTATTGTAAACTGAGGCAAATCTCAGAGCATCTACACCAGAGGTTAAAACTGCTGACTTGAGGGTTACATAGTCCAAAGAGTTGTATGGTTTCCTTTTTAATGCTTTGCTTTTTAAAATTTGAATTGTAAATATTTAAAAATTGAGAGATTGCATGCCAAAATCCTGATTTCTATGGAAAATCAGATGTGTCAGTAGTAGGATAGCAATCATCTGGAGCTGATAGCAGCCATTAAAACTGAAGGGACATTCTCTCCAGTTCATGCCAAACGTTAAGTGCAATGTATTACCATGGTTCTTGCTGTTGTTCTCCTTATAACAGAATTGCAAGGACGGCGATATGTTCCTCTAATGTGTCTCCATCAAAAGTGGGAAAAGAAAGGATAAATTGACAGAGCAATCTTCAGGAAAAATATAAGAGAACACAGTTCATGCATAAAGCATAGTATTAGTACTTTTTTATATTAAGATTATTCTTTTCTAAAAATACTACAAACACATGTCATAAAATCTATCACATAGTTGAGAGTGGCAACCAATGTAAGAGAAGAGGACTGAGTGATGAAAAATCAATGAACTAATAATGGACTGAATTGCATCAGGGGTTATTTCTAAATTTTACTGATATTTGAAGGCTTGTTTTTAAACCAAATGCTGTTATACATGCAGTTATTTGCTACAGAAACATGGTGGTAAGACCTTTTACTGATTTTCAGCTTAGAATCGAGGGTCTTTTGAATGAAGCGCAAAGTAAAGATGTTGCTGGGCAGCTGAATCTGGGTAGGTCGCTCCCTGCTTGCTTGGTGAAACCTCAGCCTGGATGGGAGAGGGTTCTTGACTCTGATGGAGAAAGAATTCATGAACAGGTCAGACAAGTGTAGGTAAGGAAGGAATTCATTAAAGCAAGAGTGGTAGTGGATGGCAGTAGCTGGGCAGGCAGCAGAGAGCAGGGAAGAGCAGAGGGAGGAATGGGAAGTTCATTGAACTCCTGCTCAGTACAGGGCAGATCCCTTGTCAACCCCTGAAGCCAGGGTCACCTGGTGTCCACTTGAATCTGCACAGTGTGGGAACTAAGCCCCTACCTATGTGTGGGGGAGCCACAGAGCACTGGATGGAGTGAGATTATGTTCTGAGAACTTCCCAAAGGCAAAGAAAGGAGATTTTGGGGCAGATTACTAAAAAGCATGATCACACAGCTGCAGTCCCATCTGGGTAACCCAGGCAGTGGAACTGGCAAGCCCAAATCAGAGATCTCAGGAGCCCTTCCCGACTCGTGTGAAGTACAACGGAGTAAAGACTTGTGCTTAAGTCTAGAAAATTGAATGAAGTAGTTAAATAACAAAGACACCACTGGGAAAAAGGTTTCTTATTACTCTCCCAAGAGGCTTGGAAGAGTGCAGAGACAAGATGCACAAGATGAGCAGCAGGAAGGCTTTATTTAAGGCAAAGTGCACACTAGAGGAAAGGGGAGTGTGGGCAGCCTCAGAGAGGAGGTGCACTTAAAGGCTTAGAATTCTTGTCTTTTAAGGATTTTAAGAGTGGGGCAAAGGGCCAATGGGCATAGGCTTGACTTGTGTGCTTATGATGTCTATCTTTGGTGAGAGACATTATGTCATCCTCCATAGTCAGTCCTCTAGATATTCTGTAAGATAAACTTAACACAAGGAATTTCTTGATCCTGTTCTTCTCCAAGATTGTGGTTACCCTCAAGCAGTGGGACGTATCATTTAGGACTGCTTGCCCTGCCTTAAGATAAGGTTGATTGTTGGCTAATTACCATAAAGTATATTAGGAACTTATCACCTAACTCCCTGATTTTTGCAATGGAATCTTAGCCTTAAGATGCAGTCCTTCCTGTTCTTACTATATACTATTTATATCATGGCATTTTTCATCACAGACAGGAAAAATTAATCATGATTCTTGTCGCATGTCCTGCTCTACTTCAAAGGTAGCAAGCATTTGCACATCCATCTCAAAATACTCATCATATTGAAGAGGTAGCTTGGGATTGATAGAATAAGGTGAGGGGAAAGTAAGGTCATTCTGCTGCAGGATATTGGAAAGTAGGTGTTAAATACCACCCACTTATCCATATTTCTCTTCTTGTAGTGGAAATTAGTCAACATTTTGGCCATGGAGCTTATGAGAAGTGCAGTATCAAACTATGACTTATTTTTTGTGAGAATCCATTAGTCATTAATTGATTAAGATAAGTAAGCAAGAATGCAGAGATTCCTCTGCTAGTTACAACAGATTTGATATGAAAATTAAAACCAATGTGGCAATGTTTTTCAAAACCATAGTGCTGAAATTAGTTTATTGCTTTCAGAAATCCCTTTAGGATAAAACATTGAAATGGAATATATTAGCACTTGGCAATTAATAATATAAATCAAACACTCAACAGACCATCTCTTCTTTCCTTGATTAATCAACTGCACAACAGAACAGTTGACAGTGTTACCTGTAGTTTAGGCAATGGGGTCTTGACCCTATGAGAAAAATTGACTCCCTCATGCCATACAAGGATCTTTGCATGAAAAATTTGGCTCAAAGATTTAGATGTTTTGGTTAACACAACCAATCTAATTTTAATAAATTTTAATCCAATTATTCTATATGATTAATTACCAATTTTTGGTGAAGTTGTATCTTTAAAAATCCATCTGGCAAGAAATAAGGGCACTCATTTTGTTTTGTTGACACCAGTTTCCAAAAAAAAACAATGACAATTAGAAAAAACAGTCTAATACTGTGGGCCTCAAGACTGAAAACCAATGACAATTTTCTCATCTCTGACTTTGTGAAAATTAATTTACACTGTTTAATTAGACTTTCATAATTAATATTCATAGTTGATAGATGAATAAAGAACCAGGAATTGAAGTTATTAATATGTAATATAATGAGAATATTAAAGTAACAGAGTTCTACAAAGATCTCTGGAGTAGTGACCCTAAACACCCCCCCCCACACACACACATGCACATACATACTCACACATGTTAGGATAGCACCTACATTTGTGAGCAATGTTTCCATTATGAAACCAAGTATTATTTCAAATGAAAAATTTAAGGATGAATTCTTAAATCTTGCCCTGCAAATAATTGGGAAATGATAATGACATCTTTGTACCAGGAAAAAAAAAAAGTTGTTAGGTCTTTAGTTCTAATTAAAGAGTAAATTATATGAAAATAAATGCTTTAATATATATATATTTCTTTCTATTTTGAATTCAAGATACAAAATTCCAAGCATGCATGTTCTGTGATATTAACATATTGTATTTCAGAAGAAATAAGGATCTGATTTTTTTTTGAGCAGCTGACTTTTCTAATACCAGAAACACTGGTTATTTATATTATCTCCCCAGTCTTGTGGGCATTTGAATTTAGGATTCTGACTTCCACTACAGAATCTGTTTGTGGTTATTCTGTTTTCAAGCTATTCAATTAAATTTAATCTAATTCAATATATTCAATTTTATCCAATTTAATTAATTCATTAGTTCAATCACAATTTAATAATAATCCCTTCCAAATCACCAACCTGTGTTGGGTTTGGGTGCATAATAAACCACCCTAAAATATGGCCTCGTACAAAAATAACATTTGTTTCTCATATGACTATAGGCCTTGGATGATTTAGACTGGGCTTGGGATGAATGTCCAGACCCATCATGGGATCAGCCTGTTTCTATACTCCACATTCTTTTCCTGGGACAAGTCAGGTAACCTGGGTATGCTACTTTGTAAATAGAGGTGCAAGAGAACAAGTCCCAGTGTATCAGCCAATGTCCACCCTTTGCTTGTATCATGTCTGTTAGCATTTCATTGGTCAAAGCAAGTCATATTGTTGAGCATAAAGTCAAAGGTAGGTCCACCCAGCCTGCCATGTGGAAGAGCAACACAGAGCATGCAGCAAAGGGTGTGGCTACAGGGAAGGCTGATGGAGTGGGACCATCCTGATATCTAACACAGGCATTTGATATAGATGCCCATAAAAAAGAAAGAAGTCAACAAAGCATAAGAGAACAAAATGGAAAGCAAAAAACATGTTTCAAGAGGAGAGATACAAACAATGCTGTCAAGTAGTCTTTAATAGCATAGTTAGATAAGCTCCAAGAAAATATCTATTAGACATGGAGTCATGAAAGTATCAATAATTATAGCAAGTGTGGTACAGTATCAGGCATGTAAAAGAATAAACGGGAATTCTATTTCTGGGAGTAGGTTGTGTAGATAGTTTAAAATAGTTGCATTACCAAAGATCAAGAAATGGTACATACAAACTAGTTCAAATCCTTTCAAATGGATAAGTAAACTTGCAAAAGTATAAAGAAAGTATTCATGCGTTAAATATGAAAAAAACTGTTTCGTAAGTATGCACTGATTTTTTTTTTTTTTGGCAAATAGGATATTTTCCAGACTCTATTTGTCATTCTGGGGGACTGAAAAATGACATTGGGCTCAGTGATGGTATAAAATTGGAACTGAAGATCTTGTGTGGTGACTGGACCCTCAAAGATCTTCCAACTTCCAGCTGTGCAGCAGGGCATAAGAGAGCCATGGCCCTTGGCTGAAGCAACCTCAACATCTTGTTGGAGGTGTTCATCCTAACCTCCAAAAGAATTCCCCATATAAAGCCTTCTACACTTAAGTCCACAAAACAAAATTCAGAAAACATGGTTAAACAAGCCACTATGAACAAGAAAAAAGGAAGAAAAATCAAAATATTATCTTCTAGAAATTAAACTCTCAGAAATGTTAATAGAATTTCCAGATGTAGACACTTACAAACTGTTACGAATGAATAAAGAATGAATGTCAGAACAATCATAATAAAAGAGTATATATATAAAATCACTGAACTAAGATATATGTAAATAGGTTAAACACGTTGCACATTAAATTGAACTGGAATAGAACTTGAAGAGCTAGTGCAGGTCTGTAGAAATGAAAGACAACTTAGTTGAGTCACATTCTGATATAAAGTTTATTAAGTGTATATTGCCTGCATATCTATCTTTTCTATGGTTTATAGTAAAATATTTCCCTTAAATTTTATGCGGATCCTTCTCTCACTAGGTCTTAGGGAAGAGTGCCCGAACACAGTTCATGTATGTATGAAATTGATGGACACCATACAGTGCTCAGAGTTTCTTTGCCCATTCAATATCTAGAACATTGTTGTTGTGCCCCAAGTTTGAGATTTCTGGTTACAGGTGTTTTAGCCCAAACACAAACACACATTCCTTTCCCCCAGCCAAACAGTTTCCCAGACACACCCACGTGTGCCTCAACTCCAGTGCCAGAAATCAGTCTAGTATTTCTTTTAACCAACAGCAACTGGTAAAGTAAATCTATTTGTATTCTCAAGATTAAACATTTAGAATAGCTTAACCAACAAATAGATTTTTTAACTGTTGTTGGAATTTAAAGTTTAGAGCTGACTAAGCATTTATCTACAGGATTTTAATTCTGTATAAGGCATTATAGTTGCTGTTCCTTACCAAGAACATGTCAAAAACAGTCATTAAAGCAAATGCTGTTCTTCAGTCCAGTCATCACAGAAATGATTTCCTATCTTTTCTCCCTGGAAAAACTCTCCAAGGAATGTCATTGTTTGTGAGTTTAATGGGGAAATGGTCATTATTTACTTCAATCATTACTGACTTACTTAAGTTGTCTAGTTTTCACCAAATATCTATGAGTCATACAGGAAGAAAAGAAAAAAATCAACACATTTCCAAGAAACCAACCAATCAACAGAATAAGACATAAATATGATGCAGACGTTAGAACCATTTGACAAGGGACTTAAAATAACTATGATTAATATGTTAAAGGGCCTAATGGAAAAGGTGGTCAGCATGCAAGATCAGATGGATAATTTCAGAAAAGATATGAAAATTGTAAGAAAGAATTAATAGAAATGCTGAACACATGCACACACACATACAAACAGTAACAAGACAGAATGCGTTCCATAGGCTCAGCTGTAGATTTGAAAGAGCCAAAAGTGAATCAGTGAACCTGACAGACAAAACAAAATTATAATTGGAGACCTCAACACTCCTTTCCCATTAATTGATAGGAGTAGACAGAAAATCAATAAGGACATAAAGAACTTGAACAAAAGTACCAACAGATTTTACCTAATTGACATTCATAGAATTCTCCACCCAATGAACACAGAATACACATTATGTTCAAGTAAACATGGAACATTTTCCAAGATGAATCATATTTTCAGCAATGAAATAAATTTTAACAAATTTAAAACAATAGAAATCACATAAATGATATTCATGAACCAATTAAACAGATAAGCCTCTACACAGACTGAACTATTAGATGAGAGATAAGATGAAAACTATTACTAGAAATGAAAGCCAGGACATCACTACAACCCCAAAGACTTAAAAGGATAATACAGAAATACTATAAACAGTTCATTGCCCACAAATTGGGCAACTTCGATGAAAATGACCTATTCATTCAAAGACACAATCTATTAAAACTTACTCAAGAAGAAAGTAATAAATTGAATTGTCCTTCTATGAAGTTGGAGTAGCAATTTAAAATATTCCAAAAGAAAATTCCAAGCCCAGATGATTTCATTGGTGAATTATAGCATTTATAGAGGGAATACCAATTTTTCAAATTGTGTTAACACTTAAGAAAAAGTGTGTGAAGGGTATCCGGGAACCGTCTTACTATTTTGCTACTTTTCTATAATGCCAACTTTATTTTAAAAAAAAGAAAGTGGAGGGAAAGGATGAGATGGGATCTTAAAAAGGTTGAATTTTGCAAAAAAGAGCGTTGTGATGATTCAAGCATTGAAGTTTCAGAGAAGGTTTGAGTCCTTCATGTTTTATTTTCTTCAGGATTTCTTCCCAAAGTTATCTTAACTATTCAAAACACATTATAAATGTATGCAAATTGAAAAGTAAGATATCACCTGAAACACATAGGTCAATAAAAATAATTGAGTCTAGGAATAAAGTCATGCAACTGATTTTTGGCAAAGCTATCAATGTAATTCATTGGGGGACCCATAAATAGTACTGCAGCAACCAAGTATCTGAATGGGGGAAAAATTAAACCTTGATTCCCATCTCACAGTATACATAAGTATTAAATCAATATGTGTAAACAGATCTGAACTGAAAACTAAAACTATTGTTTTAAAAGAAAACAGAATGCTCTCAAGACCTTTGGATAGGTATAAAGATTTCTGAAGTAGTAAATAAAGCAAGTCTCTCTTTATTACAAAATTGATAAAATTGGATTTCATCAAAGTAAAAAAGTTAGGTATTGGAAAATATATCATTAAGAAAGTGAAAAGACAAGCTACAGACTGGGAAAAAATATTTGCTATAAATATATCTGGCAGGCTTGTGTCCAGAATATATAAAAAAGAACCCTTAGAACTCAAGAATAAGACAAAACAATTTAATTAAAAAATGAGCAAAGCCTTATAAGATGTTTTACCTAAGATACGCAAGTGACCAATAAAGGCTTCAAAACATTCTTCAAGTCATGAATCATCAGAGCAAGCAAATTACAACTACAATTAGATGGAACACACTTTGTAGACTGCCTAAAAATAAAAAGATGGAATATACTAGATGACAGTGGGTATGTGAAGCATGTCTTACCATTTGCTGATGGGAGTGTAAAATGGTAGCATCATTTTGGAAAACATCTGGCAATTTCTATTGAAGTTAAACATATATGTCTCTATAACCCAGCAATTCTATGTCTTTCCGTCCTGAAATTCCTGAGATGAATAAAAACATATGTCCATAAAAAGACTTGTATTTTCACAGTATTTGAAACAACCCAAATGTCCAGCAAAACAGTCAATGGTTAAACAAATGTGGTATATGATACAATAGACTAGTACATAGCAATGGTGAAGGCTAGAGCCAGATTCATTGTGTTGAGAAATAAATACAAGTGAAAACATGAAACCATACTGTAAACTATGCCTTTTATACAATTTGTTCTCAGAGGAATCTTACTGCTCTCTGTGACTCTTATTTGAATTTGTGTACATGTGCAATTGCACATTAATAAGAAGGTACTTCTGATATTTAGTACAGAGGTAGACAGGTGGCAATTCACAGGACAGTCCCATATAATAAATACTTTTCCTACATTCTGACCAGCATTAGAAATATCTGTGGGATATTCAAACCATTTTTTTAAATGATAAGAATTCCCTTTGTCTAAAACTCCACTCATTTAATGTAAACAAAAATGTTTTCATATAGTTTTAACACACACTGTATTTTAATACACACCAAAAGCAGCCATCACATAAATCAACAGAAGATTTTATTTTGCCAGGAGTTGTTCATTATTTTAGAAAGTCATAACACCAATAGCAATGTTAACGTCTGAGATCCCAGTACAGCGCATTTGTAAACCTGCTTGCTTTTGTAGCTATTGCATTAGCAAATATTCTACATGCCACTGCAAGCATCTTATTATTTCATTATGTCTCCTGTGTATGGTCATGTTCAAACATTTTCAAACTGAAATGTACATTACTATAAAGTAGTTTTATCATCTTTATGTCACATGTAGAGCTCTGTACTGATTTTTAAATATGTAGAGTATGTAGGCTGTTATCTACGCATTTCATTTTAGTACAGGAATTTGGCTGTTAAAATATTTGTAATAAAAAGAAGGTGTTAAGTCTGATAGAGCTGGATTGCTGTTTCAGAAAGGTGAAAAGAAGAATGTGATGGTAATTAGAGGTATAGCTTAAAATTATTTTCACTTAATACAGAATTGGAAAGTTGAGAATGTCTAAGGTGTATGGACATAAGAAGAAGTAGCGATGGAGAAGAAGCTGTACAGAAGGACAATCTGAGAAGTATGAACTCAGAGGCATTGAATAGGTTGGTAGAAATACAGTGGTGCTAGTATACCTAACACTAAGATATACCTGATGACTTCCGCCCCAGGTACCACCTATATCAGAGTCTTAGGGTATATTTTAGAGGAATCTGTTGCCATTTCTCTCCTTACCATTGTCTCCCCCAGTTGACTCTAGAGGGATTATGCACTTCAAGCATGTTACTGCCAATCCAATAAACTGGCCCAGGTTAAATGCTCTCGTAGCTAACTGCCCATCGAGTGAAGGACCTGGGGTTGATGCTGGATGTAGAATAGTCATGAGACAGAGAAGAGCCTAGGGAGAGAGACTGCACAGTCAACTTTGTTACTAATAATGCATTTATCCTCTCCTCTACCTACTGTTTTTATCTCTAACTTTAAAATTTCAGAGAATGGATGAGAGTGAGATCTCAGCCAAACATAACAGATGACTTGTTTTTGACCTTTGAAAAAGTCAAGTTTTAAGTAATAGCTGTGACTTGTGGGATGAATTATTTTGACCATAGAGGGCAAGTACCCCATGTGTCAGATCAGGTTAAAGTTACAGCATTTTGTTATATTATCTTACCATGGCTTGATTCTTCTGTATGCCAGGGCTGTAGAGCTATTCACACTTCAATCCAAACAGTACCAGCAAGTGACTATTCTTATCTCTGTTTTTCAGATGAGGAAACTCAAGCAGGAGGTTGCAGGCCTTGGGTAAGATCAGTCAGGATATCAGCAGGTTGAAAACAAACATCAAATCTCCTGAGGTTAAAACCTGTGTTCCAGAAAGGCATGTTACCAAATCATGCAGAAATATAATAATTGAAAGGAAATATCTCTGAATTTATTCTTCCAAATTTTGATCACTTGAAGTCAGGTTAAATGAAACAGCAGACTCTGTAGAAACTTACATAACTTGAAAAATATTTACTTTATAATATAAAATAACCGGTACTGCTCAGAAAGCACCTTCTCAATTAAGCACAAGTTGTGCGTGGTCCCCTGGCTGATATTAAAAGATACAAATTCTATTTCTAGATTTAACACTAACTCATTTGATGTTGCTTCCATCATTTGAATTATTTGGATTTCAAATACTCAGTTCATATAGTGAAAGAAAAATAAATATTTTATATCAAAATATATAATTTTTTTCTTAAATTCAGTGCATTTAAAACACATTAATTAGAGTATATATTTCCCAGGAACCACCCAGGAGTAGTTAATGGGTCACCTGTTACTCATCATGATCTTAAGGACAGAGATCAAAAGAGCAGGCCAACAGGCTGTCTCAGGAAAATAGACTGCAACCCTTTATGATGGGAAAATGTCCAACATTTTGCAGAGTCTATTAGATACTCATTTGTATTCTAAGACCTCGGAGAATCAAGTTATGAAAAACCATCACTGTCATCTTCTGGTACTCTATAGTTCCTTTCCAGATCTATGTTTACCCAGAGCGCTGTCTAACCTGGTCTTAAAATTTCCGAATTGTAAGCTCCATAAGAGAGGAGAACTTACCTTTGTTTTTCCCTTTATATGTCCCCTGCTCTTAGAAAAGTGATTTACACATAGTATACACTTAAAAATATTTATCGTATAAGATGGATGTAAAATGTTCTAAGATAGATTAGTTTAATCAAGACATTTCTGGGTTCAAATATTTAAGAGAACTCCATGTAAGTTACCTACCTGTACAAGTATATTTTGAATGCTTCCATTATGCTTATTCACTGCCAAACTGGTCCCTACCAAAGATGTGATGTTTTCTCTGCCCTCAACAAGAAACAGTTCTATAAGGAAACTGTACAGAAACATACTGAACAGAAATATGATTGTCAAAATTTGTCAGCCAGACAGTAAATCAATGTTGAAGAATAAATGGATACTTTATTGGAGTAAGAGTTAACTTCCATGGAAAAGAAAAAAGAGAGGAGGTAGAAGGAAAAAAAGAACAAGTTCTACCTGGAACTAATATGTTTACAGCTATATCCCAGTTTAGTGTTTTCACATGACTAGCTCATAAATAGTGCATTTATATGTGGACATATTTCCAACATAAGAAGTGGTATTTAAAATTATTCCAGCAACTATTGAATTGATATGGCCATATATTCTTTTTAATAAAGAAAGTCTATTATACCATTTTTTTCTCCCTGAAATCCCAGATAAAGTTGTAAGTCCTAGAATTTAATTAAAATATTCTCTCTTATTCTTAGGAACATATCCTAGAAAGAAGCACAGCATACAATTGCTGGGAATACAATAATTAATCCTTCTGACATAAATGGATTCAAAAAAGCCAAAGAGAAGAAAAATAAGGGATTTTCCCCAAATATTATATGTGAATACAATTACATTATTACATTTCATACTTACTGCTCATGTATCAACATAGTCTCAATCCATACAGTTATTATAAGCATCGTTTACACTCAATATGTTCCATGAAAGACTTAAACCCTGCCATTCATCTGAGTAACTATGAACAGCCAATGTTTTCTGAGTAAGTGTGGATATATCACACTACCTTTGCCTTCAAAGAGCTTTTAGTAGAGGAAACACATTGCAGTACAGATGATAAGCAAAAGGAAAAAAAAAATAGAGAAATAAAGATGCTCTGGGTACTCAGCCTTTTCTTTGGTAGTCAGGGTATTCGTCAAGATAGACTAGACTTCAGCTACATATCAAACAACCTCCTGCTCTCAAGGCTTAACATATGAATGTGTATTTCTTACTCACACAAAGTGTATTACAGGTGTTTAGGGAGGCCTTGTTCCACATGGTCATTCAGAGATCCAGTCTGAGAGATGCTGGGCCATCTGGAGGATTGCTGGCTTGCCAAGCACAGAAAAGCGAGCCTGGAGAACCACTCAGAGTCTTTTCACTGCCTAAGCCTGAATTTGCCACGCATCTCACATTTCACTGACCAGAAATGTCTAAAGGTTTTCTGTAGAAACAAGACAGGAAATCAAACTAACCATCAGAGAGGTAAGAAAAGACATTGATTCCATAAAAAATATATAGAAAATAGTACCAAATTATTAAATAAATGCTCTGAAATTAAACACATGACTGCTGATAGGTGGGCCTTCTGTTTCTGTTCAAGAGAACTAACAAGGAACAGCTTTACTCTCCAGCTTGAACCGACCGAAAAACAGACAAAAAATGAAACAATCAATGACAAGATATTGGACATCAGACAGCAAAGGACAGCGATCCCCAAATTGAGAAAGAAAGAAATAAGCCCTATATTAAGCCCAGATATTACTTGGAGAGAGTTTCCAGTCTGGAGCACAGGGGAAGGAACTCAGGTGGAGCCTAAGGACCCTCCCCTGGAATAAAGGCACTGAGGGTCTGGGGGAATATTTCAGACAGAGTTCAAGGGCAGAGTCCCCAAGAGGGGAGCGAGGCTCAGAGAGAAACCCCTGAAGATCCACAGAGAGGCTGAGAACTGGCTAATGAACATATGAAGGAAAGTGATCTGAAGCACGGGAAAAGAGCCTCTGAAAAGGTTCGATTAATAGTGACCCATGTTCTCGCAGTATGGGAATAATGAGTTTCCACCACCCAGATGGGAACATCTCGAGGTGTCTTGCCTTAGCAGTGAGGAAGAATCAGCCATAGATTGAGCTTTGCTCCAGTCTCTCTTAACAAACCTTAAAAACAAAAGGAAACCATTTCCAAGTAACTACGCCATATCTCAGAACAAAGACTAAGAATGTTTACACAAAACAAACATAACTAGCATCCCAAAGGTAAAATTTACACTATGAAAATATTAAAAAATTAATAGGCCTGAAAAAACATAGGGAAATAAAGCCCATAATGTGGAGAAAAATTCATCAACACTGATTCAGAATGGACTTAGATATTAGGATTAGCAGACAAGGATAGCAAAGCAGTTATTATAACTATCTTTCTGCATGTTCAGGAAGTTAGGTAGAGAGAGGCAGGAAAGATACAAAGAGACCAGATCAAATTTCTAAAAAATGAAAACCCAAATACTTGAAAATGAAAAATATGTTCAATGAAATTAATGGCAGATTGCACATTGCAAAGGAAAAGTTTAGTGAACATGAAGATATAGCAAAAGAAACTATCCAAAGTGAAACTCAGAGAAAAAAAATGAATTAAAAAAATGAACAATACATTAGTGAGATGTGGAACAACTTTAAGTGGCCTAATATGCATGTAATTGGAATTCCTGAAAGGATTAGGAGGAACAGAAAATATCTGAAGAAGGATTGAAAAATTTCTAAGTTTCATGAAAACTAAAAATCCACAGATCTATAAATCTCAATGAATCCTGGGTCCTAAATGTTTTTCTCCTAAACATGAAAAAAAAAGAACTAGACAAGGTACATCATTCTCAAATTTCTCAAAGCCAGTGGTACAGAGGAAAAGCAGCCAGAATAAAAAGTCACGTGCCAGGCAAAGGAACAAGTGCGAGGATGGCGGTAGGTTCACTGTCGGGAGCAATGGAAGCAGGGATGCTGCGGGGCAACATCTTTTAAATATTAAAGACAAACCTGCATCATCCTAAAAGTTTTTAGAGAAGAAAAGAATTAATTGTATACAAATAACTGGGATTAAGAAAGACATTGTATTTCAAACTTTTACATCTGAAGTTAAAACACAGTGGTGCACTGCCCTCAATGTTCTGATAGGAAATGATTTCTAACCTTCAATTCTTTACCCAAATTACCAATCACTGTGTGTGGGGGGGGAGGGGGGGAACGGTTGGTATGGTAAAGGAAAACTATTTCCAGCCATAACTTCTACCGTCTATGTTCTCATTCCCAGGAACTCATTCAACATGTGTATACTGTAATCCAAAATGAGGGAAAAAATGGGACCCAGGAAACAGAGAATTCAATATAAGAGAAAGAAGAAAATTCCAGGATTATGTTAGTAGGAAGTCCTAGAGAATCCATAAAGCAAGTCCTCAGGGTTGCAAATCCAGGCACCAGTTCTAAAAAGAGAATGTTGATAATTACCTTCAAAGTTAAGAAGAAATTCTATTGGAGATATTGCAACTTAAATCAAGAGAAAACAAAGCAAATAAGTAAAGTGGTGAAAATAGAAAGTTATAGAATAAATGGTTACATAATTATAATCCACTACCTTGCTCAATTGTAAATTAGATTTAAAGTCATAATATAAACACTGATTATTAATTTAATGAAATTACTACATAATTACACTGGGAAGATGTAATTCTGTCTATGTAGTAGAAGAATGTGAAATATTTGCACTTAATATTAAAGTAACTAATAATATTTAATACTGATAGAAAGTGAGTTTATTACATATTATTTAGATATTTCATAAAAACAGCTTAAATAGTCGAAAGTGGTTGCCTCTGAGTCAGTGATGGCTTCACGGACATGTGACCTGTGCACTTTTGTGGGACCCCCGGCACACACTCTGAGGGGCCCTATGCTTGGTTTAATGCTCTGCTGTTGCATTCTTGAAATTTTTAACAGTTTTGTCTTTGGACTTAGGGGCAGAACTCGTCTGGCAAAGGAACCATGTAGGAAAATCATGGGAGGCGATGGTGAGTTCTGAGAACCTAGATCGCCGAGCCAGGCCAGGACATAAAACAAGAAGATAACTAGTGAGCAGACCAGGGAACAGGATGAGGCAGAAGATAAGAATCTCATGATCCATCTGAAGGAGCCGGGATTTGATTATTTTCGGTGATAGAAGACATTGAAGAGTTGTTCAGCCGGTCAGCTTTCACTTAGAGCCAGAGTGAAGGACAACATACAAGGCATAGTATACTTTTTAAGGCTAGATCCTCTCTAGAAATTGTAATATAGGCTGATAATTAATTAGAAGAGAATTAATTAATTAATGAGACATTGAAACAAATTTGCAAATCAGTATCAGAATTTATTATACAGTGACATGGGGGAGTTTATCAAAGAGATTAAAATTTACTATGGTGTTATTGGCATCAAAATAACAAGAACACTCTGGGTTATTTTTTAAGAAGTACATTTTTTCATCAGTAATTATTTTTACTTTTCCTATGTAGCACTATTTTATTATAGTTACTTTGTAGAAAAATGGCCAGATCATTCTTCCATATAGCACCACTATTTTAAGTTCACCTACAGAAAAGAGATTTTACTTTAATTGTGTAAATGTTCTAGGATTTTTTTTAACACACTGATTCTCACCTAATTGAATGGGCATCTTTGCTTATAAGTGAAAGGGCCAAGCAAAGAATTATTCAGCTCTACTAAGTAAATTATTCCGAACCAGGTGACTTAAATTTCTAGACATGATGAATAGCTATTCAGGCAAAGGCAGGACCATGTTTCCTTTGGGGGCAATAGAGGAGGATGAAAATCATCAACGAGCTGCAAAAGAACAGAAAAAATGCAAATGTCCTTAATGTTCCTCAATGATGTGTCAAAAATGTATTTAAATTGTTAAACTATTGTTACAGTTTGAAAGCATGAAATTTGTATAATCTGCAAACAGATAACGGAAAAGATAACATGGAATCACAAATTGGTGGATTTTCCTTCTATTAATAACTGACAAAAACTCTTTGATCAAGTGGATTCTGTTGACAGAGACTTTTTTTGCAGCAGACTGAAGCTCTTGAAGCTATGAAACAGAAAAACTGTTCTTAAAGATAGCTTTTAATGTCAGTTTTCCTGTATTATGCAAATTTAGAGATTTGAAACATACCAAAATGTGTGAGATAAAAGATACAGTGTGGCATGTATTCTAATACATGTTAATCTATTGCCATTTTTAGTATTAAACAACACATTATTTTAGCAAACATTGCTTCCCATTCAAGTTATGCCAGTGATTCTGTTAATTTTTCAAACAAAATTTATCTTGTGCAGTATCAATTTATCTTAAAACAATACATGTAACCAGTTGAAACTGGTAGTTCCCTCTGCCAATTTAGGCTCAGTTTTTGAAAACCACATATATTTCTTTCAATTCCAATAGACTGGCTGAGAAGGAATTAGAAGAAACTTTATTATGGTAAAAAAAAAAGACCTAAGATGAAACTGTCTGTAGCTTGTTAAAATTCATGCATCTTTAGGAAAAACTAATTATATCAGACTTTAACCATGTTTTGAAAAGGAGATGTTTCTCTTGCATTCATTAACTTAATTGGCACAGTTGAAGTTTTAAGTGTCCTTTCACCTTTAGATGTGGGGTTGAAGTTTTAGCAACAGCCTTTCAAAAATAGTAAAATAACTTAATAGATGTTCAAGATTCCAAAGGTTGTTTTAGAAAGAAAGTACAAATCTTTTGAATAAGAAGAGTCTTTATAATTTGGTGAAGGGAAGCTTTTTGGAATCAAGTACCAAATATTTTAATCAACTGCTTTAGGGCAGGGAGTCTGGCTGGGGTTTAACTGAGATAATTTGGGGAGGTGAATTCTTTAGTGGGATTATTTTCTTTCTCTCTAGTATATTTAACATTAGTCTTTAATGATTAGTTTTGGGAAAGCAAGGTATTAGGAATGGTAGGAATGGAGACCCCAGAACAATGCTGCAAGCATAACATTTAAATGTTATTTGGAAAAATTCTAATTCAAATGAGTAGCAATACACTATATGGGTGAAAATATATAGACATCATTGTTAGACACTTACAGATGATTTATAAAGAGCTTTGAACTCTTCAACCTTTTTTTATTTTTAACTTTAACCCTCAGAGAAAATAAATGGGAATATGAAAAGCAATTGTAAGCCCCTGAGTTTCCATGGCTCTTCCAAGGGCAGAATGAGGCCGACATGCTTGGGCAAGCATGCACTTGGCATTTTATCTGGGTGATTCTAGAATGATTGGGAACTCAATCTTGCATGTCTATTTCCCTTCATGATCCAGAGACAGGTCTTACCTTCTTCACTGGTGAGGATTTAGTGGTGTGGTCAGTAGATGTTTAAAAATGATACTCTTTGACCTCACAGGGAACCATTAATTATAGAATCAGATTAATGTGACAATGCTTTGAATTTAACCAATTTGGATTTAGCAAAAACCAATCAATGCCTTGGTCGCTTGGTCTTCGTGGGGAAAATCAGGCAGCATATATGCCAGCACATCCTATATTCCTCTCCAGCTAGAACTTTCTTTTTCTTTAAATCTTGTTTTTAAATTTCCATTTCTCTTTAGATTATGATTAAATCTCTTGCTGAAAGCCATTTATTTAATTTTGGATGATAGATTGTGGAAAGAGATTGGACTGCGTTACTGTGTCTGCTGTCCCATACATTGGGAAGATCTTGTAATCTACAATGAAATGTCCCAAATATCAAAGAAACATTATATCTGGTGTGAATACCTTTATACACCTAAAGTTTATTCTAAGAAAAGATCCTAAAATACCAATATTTCATTTTATTGACAAGCTCACAAAACAATGTGAAAATATAAGTTAATATATGCTCTAGTATGTACATATGGAGTTATTTCTCTATTTAGTTAAATACAGTCTTTTTTACTGGTGATAGTCACACGTGATCTCATCAAAGACCTGCAGGTAATAGAAACAGATGTAGACTTGCATGGGGAACCTCTCATCAGGATCTGCTGGTCATATAGTGATCGGATACAGATTTGCATGCTGTAGTAAGACATCTTGAGAAAGGTTCACCTTTGTGCTCCACACTACTACTGTTAACTATTAGCCTTTTTTCAATTCCAGATTATTCCAGGAGAGCAACAGCTGTCATGATAACCCAAATCTGCCATTTGTAACCCGATGCATTTTAGAACTGCCAACCTCTGGGCTGTGCCATTACCATAATAGGAGCTACAAGTCATAAAGTAATAGAATGCTTAGTACTTCTGAGCTGTTCTCATCATATAAACTCATTTAATATTCACAACACAGGGGAACTGTTGGCAGTTCCTTCATAGAGAAGAGAAACTGAGGCAAAAGGACTTTCGTACGTGTTGCAAGCTGGGAGCTGAGATTTGAGCGGTTTCCCTTTAACCCCCTCCATCCTAGTACTCATTGATGGCTCTCTCAAACTTAACAGGAGGAGTAACTTTATTTTATTTATCTTAGGCCATTTGGGCTGCTATAACAAAATACCAAAGACTGGGTAGTTAACAAACAACAGAAATTTACTTCTCACAGTTCTGGAGGCTGGGTGGCCCAAGACCAAGGCCCCAACAGGGTGGCGTTCTGGTAAGAGCCCTCTTCCTGGTTCACAGCTGGCACCTCGGGCTGTCCTCACAAGACGGAAGGGGGGAGGGAGCTCCCTGGAGCCTCTTTTACAAGAGCACTAACCCCATTCATGAGGGCTCCACCCTCAAGACTTAAGCACGTCCCAAAAGTCCCCACCTGTGCCATCACCTTTGGGGGTTAGGATTGCAACACATGAATTTGAGGAGGATACAGACATTCAGACCACGGATTGCTATATACCAGGGCTCTTTCTGAGCCAGTATATCTTGTTTTTGTCATCTCTTCTTCTTGATACCCTGGTGGTGGGAATGTGTAACAACTGGGAGGCAGAGACATTCAGAGTTTGTTATACCATTCTCTGTCTTATTAATTAAAAGATTAATTAAAAAAAAACTAAGCAATATATACTTTCATCAGTTTTATGACTATCTACGAGTTTATGAGGATACGTACATACATAGGTATGTTTCAGAAACTGTTATTCATATTAGCTGTACCACATTTAAGTCCTTCACAGGAGACATCACGGAAAACCTCTTCAATCATTTGTGGGGCAATCCTTTCTGAGCATGGGAAATGATTCATTACAGTCTAGTGCAAAGCTAGACAATAAAAATGGTATGGATCAGAAGTAACATCCAAGGCTCCTTTTTATTTTCCTATTATTTTCATTTTTGTCTCTCTACCATTTCAATTTTGTGAAAATTGTCGTTCAGTGACCATCTCAAAATTATAAAGACTTCGAAGCTTTATTGGATCTGAAGCTAATATGATGCCAAAAAAACATAAATGACAGTTGCTCTGAGTATTCATTTCTCTCCCAATTCACAGATAATCAAATCCATTCCCACCGTGTGAGCCCCAGCCTTCATCAGTCACCTTGGTCTATCAAAACAATCAATCTACATCACAGGAAAAATGGAAAAATCTCAGGGTCAGAAAAGAGCTCTCAAAGCTACAGAATACTTTATTATCGTATCAGAGTAATTTCAACTATTCATTCAGCCTAAGTTTGAGAGCTAATTGTTGTTGTGTTCTATCTTTCTTTCCAAATGAGGTAAGAAAGGGAGTCTTTGAGGTTCAGCTATGTGTACAAATTTTTCTTCAAAGAAATTAAATTTCCCACTATGTCACTTCTTAATCTATAACATGAACATTAAAAAAAAATCGTTTCTCAAGAAAAGGTAGAATGAACTGCCATAACTTAACCATACACTCAAGTACCTTATTTCAGTCTCCAAATCAGCAGAGAAAACAAAATGTCAGTTAATATTTAGCAAATAAGTAGTAAGACTCTTTTAATTCATCCGTGTTTCCCAGCCCTTGCCCCGACATAGGATTAGGGGATCTTCCAAAACTCCTTTCTGTGTTTGTAACAAGTAGCCTGCATTTTAAAGTAAACACACTGAGGGTCTGAAGAGGAAAAAACGGCAGAGGGAAAAGATTGTGAACTAATTGAGCCTCAGAGTTTAAGGAATAAAATCACAAATCAGCAAAAATAAAGAAATCCATTAAAAAAAAGGATATTACTGCACTTAACACAGCAGGATTATATATACAAACAATAATTTTATATACAAAAAATAATTTGTATGTATTAACTCAATGTATGATAATTATTATATAGATGATGTTTTCATAAGACTCAAGTTTTTCATGTCAAAATAAGTCTCATGTTTCGAAACTAATTTGAAGTCATTTACTAAGTTCCTGTAAAAGCTTATCAGGGCCTTTTGATGTAGAAAGGGCAAACATCTAGAGTAAAGACAACGGAGCCAAACCAAGCTGAAAAATACTCAAAATGTGTGAGGAAGAGTTTCCACTGGGAATCAGAGCCCGGGAGGGCATTTACCAAATTGCTGCCAAGAGGCAAAAGCAAACCTGTGACACAGATGTCTTCATGAAGAGGATGCCTTAGGCTTGTCCTCTGAAAGCTTAAAAAAAAATTGTTACAAAACATTAATGATATGACAGGTCTCAGCAAGAACAGCAAGTAAAGATTTGAGGGAAAGGGGAAAATGAGGCTGCGGATCTAAACGGGGTTCAGCTTCTGCGTACCATTCTTGCAGAGCTTTGTAAGTGACACATATCTCTTTTTAAGGCTAATTTAAAGCAAGAACCTTTCTGAAAGTGGAAGAAATGTACCAAGTGACTCATCAAATACAAAAGCACAGATACGCAGCCCCAGGCCAACAGAGCAGCGGGCTGTTTCCTTGCCTCCCAGACAACCTCTCCGCTCCTCGGCGTCCTGGGACGCGCTGGCTTCTTCTCCCGGGTACCACGCCCTTTCTCCTTTCAGTTTTCCTTTCTTCCTCTCTTCTTTAATTGAGCTAGCTGTGACTTTGTGCGGTTCATTCATTCAAATCTTTATTATACCTCAAGTGTGTGCTCGTCACCGGTGTTAAAAGACGTGGAAGATGCAGTTCCGGACATCACAGAACTTACGCACTGGACCAGCTACAAACAAAACGAACTTGGATCTTCCACTTCACGGATGACGCCTTCTGATGGGGACCCTTCTTCACGCGCTCACTGGCCATCCACACAGCTTCTCCCGTGAAGTGGCTATTTAGAACTTTTGCTACTTTTTAATGTATTGTCATTTTATTGTTGGATTTTAGGAGTTTTTGTGTGTTGTCAGTACAAGTCCTATTGTCAGTTTTCTGTGTCGCAAATGTTTTCCCCCAGGCTACCACTTGTGTGTTTATTTCATTAATGGTGTCTTTTGACACTTAATTTTTACTTGTTTTTTCCTTCTGCCTTTCATTTGCTCTTTTTCTCTGTTCTTTGGGGAGGTTAGCCAAGAATATTCACGTACTTCATTTGCTGTCCCTCATTGCTATTTTGCTATGCATCTTTGTATTATTTTTTTAGTGGTTGCTAAATATGTAATTTTGGCTTGTCTAACTTATCTACTTCCAAAATGATTTCACTATTTCACCATATATGTACTTTGGAATAGTAACTTTATATTACCAATTTATCTTCCATGCTCTCATTATCATTATAGTATTGTTTTACTTATGCTTTACACTTTGCATCACATCAATATTTTTACTTTAAACAGTCAATACTTTTTAAAGAAAGCTGTAGATACACACACATACATGAGTATATATGCATACATACATATATAATAACTTTTAAAAGGCCCTTATGTCAAAAAACATATTTGCATTCACATGTTCTTTGATCCATCTTCCAGGATTAGATTTCTATCTGGCACCATATTCCTTTAATCTTAAAATTTATAACTAAACTTGGGTTGCAGGTTTAATAGAATTTTTTTTCAGCTAGTGTGTAGCTGAAAATATCTTTATTTCACAGTCATTTAAAAAAAATAAAGGTATAATGTCAGTTCTGCCCTCAGCTTGCAGTGTCCCATGGCACCTATGCCTTGTAAAATGTGTTGACACATTCTTAATTTTGTTCCAAGTAGAACAGCTCCTAGCAGTAGTGGTGGTAGGTGTATTCTTTTCTGTTTAAGCTATGGCCTTAAGCAGGCTCTGGGTCCCTGTCTCGGGGATGAGGACTTCTCAGGGCCTCTGCTGCTCCCTAATGGTGTAACCCAGCAAGAAGAACTTGACCATTCTTCCTAAAGTGACATTCAAAACCATCTTGCCAGCTTTGCTATTTCAGCATCCTGTGTATTTCATTTACAGTACATTTTAGAATCTGTATTTTATTCTATTTATTTGTTTTTGTTTTACCCATAAGATAAGAACCCCATTAGGGAAGAGAATAAGTCTACTTTTTGACTTTCATATTCACAATACTATAAAAGGACCTCCATCATAGTTGCAACTCAGAAAATACATTTGAATAAAATAATGAAATATTTTTGTTTCTCTTTTTTTGGGGGGAGTAGGAGTTCATTTTATATTTTTTGTAACTTTCTGTTTTTATTTAATATCAAAGATATACAAAAGTTGCAAGAGTAATACAAGAAAATCCAATACACCCTGTTGAGGGGTTAGCTAAGCTCTTCCATGGTATTGCTGACTGAGCATCTCTTTTGTTTGGCTAGATGGCCTGCAGGGGCCTTAAACTGACACTAGCCCCTCCTGCAAGCATATGCTCTGATTGACAGTCTGCAGAGTCACAAGCAAGTTTAAGTTCCTGATATGATCAACATGAAATCCAATCTTGGGACTATTAGGCATAGTCTTTAAAACAACTATGATTATGATGCTTATGATTGATATCAAGAAAGAGAAATTCATAACCAAATTGGAATAATAAAAAAAGTCTTTAACTGAAAAAAATATAGCACATGTTAGTCACTTTACTAACAGATGAGAGCTAAGCTAAGAAAAAGATTAGTAAAGTCAGCAATACTAGAAAAGTCCAGAATGGATAAGAAAAACATGGGAAAATGCAAAAAAACAAAACAAAATCCAGGGAATAGAGTGCAAAGAAAAAACCGTAAATGTCATGGAGGACCTGGTGTAGAGGGCTGATGTGCACAACATGGTGTCCCAGAGGAAAGGGGAGCTGGAATGTGTGGAAGAAATGTCTGAAGGCAGATTGGCCGAGAACTTTCCAAACTTAATGAAATAACTCAGGCCGTAACTTCAAAAAACACTACTAACACAAAGCAAGATGACAATAAGGAAGATAATACCTACTGACATCATAATAAAGCACTTCAAATAAAAAGTAATTAAAAATATCTTAAGAGTCAGGGTAAAAACACATATTACAACCCAAAGGAGGAAAAATACACGTGTGAGCTGTCTTGTCCACAAAGTAATAAAACACAGAATGCAGCTAAGTGGTAAATAGTATGTGGGGGTTTAAATTCATGTTTAAGTAAAATGCATACAAACAATAAGAAAAAGTTAGGGAATAAGAGTAAATTGAGTTAAAGTGTTCTTAGCATTTTGTGTGTTGGAAAGTTGTAAAATAATTTACAATAAATTCTCATAAGTCCAAGATTCCAGTAGCAGTATCTGGGATAATTCTTAAAGACTAGTAAAAGAATCTATACATACACATAATATAGACTAAACCATAAAAATGAGATCATGAAATACTTGAATAACCCAATAAGAGCAAGAAAAGAGAGAAATTGAATAAACTTGAAATATATAGAAAATAGTAATGTAAAAATTAAATCTAAGCAAAGCAGTAATAAAATATACATGGACTAAGTACTGCAATTAAAAGGTAATGATTATCTGATTAGAAAAAATGACAAGAAATATATTCTGATTGTAAGAGATGCACTAAGTAAAAATCAAAGATGGAATAATTAAACAAGAACGGAAAAAGAAAGTTACAGTATAAAAACATTAACTAAAAGAAAGCTGATACTAGACTGATTATAAAATAAACTTATAAGCAAAATTATTTATAAATAGGAATATTGTATAATAATTAAATGGTCAATACAATGGGAAAATATAATAATTTTATATTTGCATGCAAATAATAACAGTTTAAAATACATAAAGCATAACTTGAAAGAATTAAAGGAAAACAAACTCACAAAATAGGAGACTTTAGTAAAATTCTGTTATCTGATACTAAAACTACATAAAGCATCAGTGTGTGGATGATGCATTAAAAAATGTTCGCATGGTTTTATACATAGAATTTGATATGCAACAATGGCAAAATACATTTTCAAATGCATATGGAATTTTTATAAAAATTGATTATATGCTGCATTAAGCAACTCACAATAATGTCAAAGGGTTAAAATTAGATTTTTCTTTTGATGAGAATGGACCCAAGCTACTAATTAATGCATAAAATAGACATTCCAAAATATTTCCAAGTTAATCATTATATTTACATCAGCTGTGGGCTGGAAAGAAATTGCAACAAATTTAGAAAATATTTTAAAGTGAATGGTAATAAAAATATGTCAAAGTGAGTGAGTAGAAACAAAAGCCATGCTTGGGAAAAATTTATAGCACACACACTATGCATGTGTGTATCAGGAGCGAAGAAAGGACAAGATTCTATGATGTTTATCTTAAGAAGTTATGCCTAAAGATTAAAACAAAGAATGTATAAGGAAGGGAAAAAAAGCACCACCACAAATCTTAAAGACATGATATATAATCTTTGTTATAAATTTAACAATTTAGATAAAATGGGCAAATCCCTAAAGGGTAAAACTTCCCCAAACTGACTCACACAGTAACAAATAAAAATATTCTTTTAAATATTAAATAAATTGAACCTGTAATTGAAAAAATCTCCCGTAATAAAATCTCTAGGCTAGATAATGGCTGTAGTGATTGTTTTTCCAAACATTTATGGACTATATAAAACAATAGTATGCAAATTTGTCCAGAAAATTTGAAAAAAGGAGGAAACATGATTCACCTTGTTTTACAAGGTTGCTTAAATTTTCATAATAAATGTCAATTTTAGGCTAATTACTCTCTCCTAACATAAAGGAAAAATTCTTAGTAAATTACTAAGTTATCTTAGGAAGTGTAATTCAGCAGTATATGAAAGATCATATATTAAATTGAAGTGAGGTCATATTAAGAATTTTTAAGCTTCATTTTATACACAGAAGAGCACAAATAGCTCCATGCACAGTAAACACACTTGCATCCAGTGCACGAACAGGACACAGACAGAGCCCGCAGCCTGGCGGCTCCCTGGCTCCCCCCCATCCCGCCCCGGGTACCTACCTTGTCTAAGGACAACCACGATCCTCATTCTTTCTATTTCCCCAGGTTTACTGAGATAGTTTATTCACATGAAACATACATAATCTTAAGGTGTATAACCTGATAGCTTTTTAAAATTGGTATATAATTGACACATAACATTGTATTACCTTCAGGTGTACAATATAATGATTTCATATATGCATGTATTTTGAAATGATTACCACAATAAGTTAACATCCATCACCACTCATAGTTACAAATTTTTGTTCCTGTGATGAGAACTTTTAGGATATATTAGCAATTTCAAATATCCAATAGAGTATTGTTAACTACAGTGACCATGCTGCACATTACATCTCCAGGACTTATTTATTTTATAACTGGAAGTTTGCACCTTTTGACAGCCTATACTCATTTCTTCCACTCCTAAACCTTCGGCTCTGGCAAGCACCAATCTGTTCTTTGTAAGCTAAGGGTTTATTTAGATCCCATATATAAGTGAGGTTACATAATATTTGTCTTTCTCTGTCTAATCTCACTTACCATAAAGCCCTCAAGGTCCATCCATGTTGTTGCAAATGACGATTTCCTTCTTTTTCATGTCTGAATAATATTTTACATATACATTTCCCTTATCTATTCATCTGCCAATGGACACTTGGGTTGTTTCTGTATCTTGGCTGTTATAAATGTTGCAGTGAGCATGGAATGCAGATATCCTTCTGAAACAGTGATTTCATACCCTTCCATTAAATATCCATAAGTGGAATTGCTGGACTATGTGGAAGTTCTATTTTTAATGTCTTGAAGAACCTCCAAACTGTTTTCCACAGTGGCTGCACCAAGTTATATTCCCACCAACAGTGCATGAGGGTTCCCTTTTCTCCACATCCTTGCCAACATGTGTTATTTTTTGTCTTTTGGCCGGTAGACATTCTAACAGACATGAGGGTGATTTCTCATTGTGGTTTTGATTTGTACTTCTGTGATGATTAGTGGTGTTGAGCATCTTTTCATGTTCCTATTGACCATTTGTATGTCCTACTTGGAAAAAAAATTCAAGTCTTCTGCCCATTTTTTAATTGGATTTCTTATTTGCTATTGAGTTATATGAGCTCTTTATATTTTTTGGATATTAACCTCTTACCAGATGGACGGCTCTAAAATACTTTCTCCCATTCCATAGGTTACCTCCTCATTTTGTTGATGATTTCCTTTGCTGGGCAGAAGCTTTTTAGTTTTTCATAGGCCCGTTGCTTATTTTCGCTGTTGTGAAGATTTTTTTTAATAATTGAAAAATTAATCATCGTAAGTCACCTCATATATAATAATAAAGAAAAAAATCATACAAAAGTACCCACAGATTAAAACAAAAGTTTGATAACCATTGAACATCTGTTTATAATTTAAAACCACTTGACACTTTAAGAATAGTAGGTGTGAATAGAAAAAAAGACATCCTACAGTATGGGAGAATATATTCATAAATGACATATCTGATAAAGGGTTGATATTCAAATTATATAAAGAGCTCACGTACCTCAACAAACAAAAAGCAAATAAGCCAATTAAAAAATGGGCAGAGGAGCTGAACAGACACTTCTCCAAAGAAGAAATTCAGATGGCTAACAGACACATGAAAAGATGCTCCACATCGCTAATCATCAGGGAAATGCAAATTAAAACCACAATGAGATATCACCTCACACCAGTTAGGATGGCTGCTATCCAAAAGGCAAACAACAGCAACTGTTGGTGAGGATGTGGAGAAAGGGGACCCCTCCTACACTGCTGGTGGGAATGCAAATTAGTTCAACCATTGTGGAAAGCAGTATGGAGGTTCCTCAAAAAGCTAAAAATAGAAATACCATTTGACCAGGAATTCCACTCCTAGGAATTTATCCTAAGAATGCAGCAGCCCAATTTGAAAAGGACAGATGCACCCCTATGTTTATTGCAGCACTATTTACAATAGCCAAGAAATGGAAACAACCTAAGTGTCCAACAGTAGATGAGTGGATAAAGAAGAGGTGGTACATATACACAATGGAATATTATTCAGCTGTAAGAAGAAAACAAATCCTACCATTTGCAAAAACATGGATGGAGCTAGAGGGTATTATGCTCAGTGAAATAAGCCAGGCGGAGAAAGAAAGTATCAAATGATTTCATTCATATGTGGTGTATAAGAGCAAAGAAAAAGTGAAGGAACAAAACAGCAGCAGATTGACAGAACCCAAGAATGGACTAACAGTTACCAAAGGGAAAGGGATTGGGGAGGATGGGTGGGAAGGGAGGGACAAAGGGGAAAAAAGGTCATTACGATTACCACGTGTAATGTAGGGGGTGGGGACACAGGGAAGGCAGTATAACACAGAGAAGACCACTAGTGATTCTACAGCATCTCACTACTCTGATGGACAGTGACTGTAATGGGGTATGTGGTGGGGACTTGATAATGCAGGGAGTCTAGTAAAAATAATGTTGTTCATGTAATTTTACATTAATGATAGCAAAATTAAAAAAAAAGAAAAGCAGGTAGCTTCTTAATCTAATAAATGTATCAAAAAAAGAAAGGAAAGAAAGCATGATATTTGTTTTTAATATTAAATCTTCCTACCTGAGATTTTGGACAACACAAGGTGCTCACTATCAATATTCCTACTTGTTTGAGGTCATAGCCAGTAAAATAAAACTTTAAAAAAGGGATATGAATTGGAAAGGTAGAAAGAAAACTTTTGTTTAGTATATGTACAGTACGTACAGGGGAAAATAAGAGGAACCACAGTGGAAAAACGTGACAAGCATGACCTGCTGGGGTAGCTAGTCAATCTCACCAGTCATAAGTCATGTGACAGTATGAACCCTGAACAGGAGGTGATAAAAAATAGCATGTTTACCTCCACAGATTTCCTCTCCCAAACCCATAACCCATGGAAAACTATCAGACAAACTCAAATAAAGAGGCATCCCACAGAATACCTAACCCTTATTCATCAAAACTGTGAGATCATGAGAGACAAGCCAAGTCTGAAGGAGCTGCACAGCGTAGAGGAACTTAAGCGGCGGGACTGCGGAGTGTAGTACGGCATCTGGGATGGGGTCCTGGAACAGACAGCAGACATTAGGTTAAAGCTAAGGAAATCCTCATAAACTATGGGCTTACACTGATCATAATGTATCAATATCGGCTTATTAATCATGTGAAATGTACCATGCTAAGGTAAGATAGCAAAATTAGAGAAATGGTGTGGGGTGTACAAAACTCTCTGTATCATTATTATTTCAACATTTTAAAACAGTTTTAACATTTTTATTTTAACTTTTTTTATTATTAATCAGAAGAAAATTTAAACATTTTTAACATTTTTAATTATCATTTTAACATTTTTTTCTGTAAATCTAAAACTGCCCTAAAATAAAAGTTTATTTAAATAATACATACATACATTTTACTAAAAAGAAAGATATTTATTGAAAAGTTGATTTCTTAAGTAAAGAATATTTCTTCCAGAATAAGTGTTATAAATCTGATCTGGGTGAAAGTGTATGGTGTAAATAAAGCTAAGACTCATGAAATTGTTCATACCACAGACTCCAGAGCTGGAAGTTGGATTTGGTCAATGTACATGACACATCATGAAAAAAGTCTGTGTTTTCAGAAAAAGTAAAATTAATTTTCCATCACAATTTGGATTATTTCAAATAGAATTGTGATCTCCAGTCAGAAGCAAAACCACTTATATTACTCTTGTAAGAGTTGGCTTTTAAAAATGGGTTGCATTAATGGATTTCATTGTTCATCCTTTGGGAGTCTATTTATAACATTATGTATATGCCAACTTGATGGTGTTCTTTCATCATAAAGCCTGCTTAATTTAGAGTTAATTGGGTCATAAAACAAAATACCAACCAAAGGGAAAAGCCTGTTATGCGCTGGGGTGAAGTTATTTCTGGCGGGTGTTGGTAGAGAAAGTTGTTGGTCATAGAAGTTCAAGAACAATTTGAAACAAGACCTTTTTATGACATTTATAAAGCATAAACGTTACATAGCTTGCAATGAAAATTTAATGAAGACATGGAGAATTACTTCAAGATTAACAAACTTACATTATTTTGAATAATACAAAAATATTACCTATGATCCTTAGCCAACATGGTACATACTGTTATGCATTTCTTCAATTTTCAATTTTTATTCTTTCTAACTTTAAAGATAAAACATACATACTGTCATGTATCTATTGTAACTGCTGCAAAACAATTTGTGTGATCTTACATAAAAATGTAGGACATGGTATTTATTAATATCTTATGACAAAATGTAATAGTTTTTGGATGTCTTTAGGAAAGGAAACTTCATGGCCTCTTTTCATGTCTCAGAAGTTTCCACTTTCCTCTCTACAGGTGGGAAGTGTTTGAGGGGACGTTTTGCTCTGCTCACATAAGAAATGAGCCATCACTGGTTCACCAGCTGCAGAACCTTGTGTATCTTCCCAGCACCCAGTTCCATTTCCTCTTTTAAAAAGACCCTGGATGTTCCATTTTGATGTGAGAGAGCACTCAGTTCTAAGGATGGGCCGTTTCCTGGCTTAACCAATCAGTGTACTTCCACATTCTTTTCCTTGGTTTTTGGTTCACAGGTGGGCATACGAACCAGATCTAAGCAATGGCTTCCTCCTGACCACAATGTTTAACTTAGTGGTGGGAATGAAACTTTGATCAGAAGAGTTGGGTGAGAGATGTGTCAGGATCTCTGCCTCTGTCTTGACAGTTCTGTGTGTGTCTCCTCTTCCGCCCTTTTACTCTCTCTGCACAAAGGTGAGGGACCAAGCAGCTCCAAGAGCTGTTGGTGGCCACGGTACAACCACACAAGAGGATAGCCACAAGGTGGCAGAGCCTACAAAAAGCTAAGTGGAAGAAGGGAAACAAACTACATTCTTAGTGATATCATAGACCTATGACCTCATACCAACTTCAAAGTCCACTCAGCTCCTAGCCTTCCCAGATGCATGAGCTACTAACGCATCTCATGATGAGGTTGCTGGTGTTACCTGCAGTGTGAAGAGGTCCGGAGTCCCAACAGACACCTGAGTGTGTGGGCCACGGTGAAAGGACATTGTGTGCATTGTGCAGTATTTCACACAACCTGCCTCTGCTCAGCAGCGTGAGCTGGCTTCTTTGTTTCTCCTTCCATGTGGGAAGACCACGGAGGCAGAGCCTCTATGGGTGACAGGGAGACACAATTTTTCTCCTTCTCTCTATAATTTCTAGAAAATCAGTATATGATTCAACGAGTTTTGTGAATCGATGTCCGTCCTGTGCACCGAAGTCCTCACATAGTTGGGGTGCACAGGTGTAGAGTCAGGCAGGGAGCTGGGGGACTCCCATGTTAACCTCAGATCTAAGTCACATTCTCTGATCTAGCTCTATCAGCCCCACCTCTACTTTGAGAATCATGGTCACCTCCTTGTCCTGTCCCTAAGGTGCCCCATGATTCTCATTTGTTCATCCTTCCATGTTGAATAAAATACCTGAGTAACAAATACAGGGGTTAGAATTAGATAATATTGCACCCAGATCATCACATCCTAATGAATTCACCCACTTACAGGAAAGGTAAATCAATGACATCAGCAAATATACATATGGGCCCACCTGAATTAGGTATTTATTATATAACTGAAGAGTTTTCTAAACCCTTAATCCAAACTGGCATGGGGGGCCTATTAGCTCAGCATTTAGATGAAACTAGGAAAATACAAGGCTGCTTACTTACCAGCACGTAATAAGGTGAGGTGAGTGATATTTTGTATTTTGCATCTACTTTGACATATTCTTTGAAAAAGATAACTTATGTCATAGGAGTTTAGACACTCAGATATACTGCAGAGATTAAAACTAGTGAAGAGAGTATGGCTAAAATCAATGTACAACAAACATAAATAGTGGATTGTGACCTCTGCCTCAGACTAAGATGTTAAAACAAGATGTACCCTTCTCCCTGAAGTAACTAAGAAAAATAAGACAAACTACATGAAGCTGTGGTTTTTACACTGAACATGATGCAATAAAGAATATTACCTGAGAGACTGGAAACGAGGGAAGTGGGCCTCTCGTTACCACGTTTTGCTGCCTTGACAGAGGTTCTGGGAGGCGTGCACGTTGGTAATTCAAGCGTAGCCCAGTAGGCTCTGTAAGTGGAGGAGATACAGCTGAGAGTCCAAGAGACCGAAAGGCCCAGAGTTCTCAGGAGGGGAGAAAGCTCAGGGGGAGAGACAGAACCCCAGATAGTGTAGACAGAAGATCTACCTTGGGTGATGAGTAGAGCATTGACCAGTGCTTATCTGTGATGTAAAAGCCAGGGGCTGGGGATAGAGTCATCCGAAAGGGGTGGAAGGAACAGTATCTGGTGCCCACAGACAGCTGGCAATGACACCTGTTCCCACTGGCCAGTCTAGAAAACCTCATCATTCAGTGGGTATTGGACATATTCAGAAGCATCTTACTTTTTAGCCTTGGGCATAATTAGCCCTAGACTAAATGTTGCCCTGATCCTAATTAACGAATCTTAAATGAAAAACCAAAAGGAGCGAGCTACTTCCAAGTAACTAAAATCCATCCCAGGAAAAAATGCTAGGATACTTTTAGGAATAAAATAAACCAGGTGTCAAGAGAGTAAAAATCACAGTATCCGTATAAGAAAACATTTTTTTTCTCTGTTCCACTCACAACACTTCTGACACGGGACATGTGAGTATTTCCACACCATTAGTGGATACTGATGTCCTACAATGTAACTCAGTTCTAATACTAACTGCCTGGAATTAGTGCAGACCCCACAGGTTAAGGGCTTAGTTCCACAAGACTGCTTTCCTCCCCCACTAAAGATGCTGAGCACATGTCCCAGGTTGTCACCAGCACTTCTGCTAGACCTGCTATAAATCAGTGATTCCCATGACTCCTTTCTCAGACTCCTAATTTGCTAGAATGGCTCAAGGAAATAGTTAATTTACCAGATTATTTTAAAAGATACAACTTGAACAACCAGATGGAAGAGATGCATAGGGCAACGTACAGGGAAGTTGGGGCACGGAGCATCCACGCCCTCTCTGGGCACAGCATCCATCCTGCACCCGGATGCATTCAACAGCCCAGAAGCTCTCTGAGCCTCTTTACATGGGGTTTTCATGGAGGATTCATTCACAGGCATGACTGATTAAATCATTGACTATTAGTGATTAACTCAATGTCCACCCTCTGCCCTGGAAGCCGGGCAGGACGAAGCGAGGGCTGGAAGTTCCAATCCTCTATGCACATGGTTAGTTCCTCTGGCTACCAGTGCCCCCAGCACCAGGGGCTTTTCAAAAGTCACCTCATTAACATGAACTCAGGTATGTTTGAAAGTGGCTTATTAAAAATAACAAAAGATTCTTCTCTCATCACTATTACTTGGGAAATTCCGAAAAAGTTTTAGGGACTCTGTGGCAGGAACTGGGGTTGAAGACCAAATATTTCCTAAAAAAGAATATCACAGTCTGGCATCCAATCAAAGATTATCAGGCATGTTCAGAAGCAGGAAAATAGAAATCTGTTATCTGACTAAAACAGAATTATGCTAGGAATTAGTAATAAACAGATATCTAAAAAATCCCCCAAATATTTGGAAATAAAACAACATACTTCTAATATTTCATGGGTCAAGAAGGGACTCTGAAAATTAGAAAATATTTTGAAGTGAATGAAAATAAAGACACGTCTATCAACATTTGCAGAACAAAGCTAAGGCAGGTCTTAGAAGGAAATTGACAAAATTAAATCATTGATTCAGATGTGAGTATGAGTACAGGTTAAAGAGACATTACAGAGAGAATGTAGGAATACTCTTGTTTCATTTCATCTCTTCCCTCAAGGATATTAATCCTCCAAAGGATGAACAAAAAAGTATCGTTAAGGGAAAATTCAGTTCGTAAGAAAACATTTAATAGTTCACATAATCTCAAGTTTTCAGATTCAGGTACAATGGATCAAAATATACTGAAAGAACAGAGTTTGAAGATGTAACTGGAAACTCATATTCTTAATTCTAGAGAATATTTAGAGACGGGAAAGAAGAGATAATAAATATAAATTAATCTTTATAAATTGGCAATGTGAAACTGTAACTAATCCTAAAGGAAGGAATAAAGATTCTGGAAGTAGAGGAAAGCGAATGGTGTAAAAAAACTGGTAAATTTGAGAATGAATTCTAAAGTGATTATTTGTGAATATATTTAGAAAAGAATGAACAGATTTCTTAATAATAAGTCATGATTGCCATATACTCCACTTTTTAATATGAATAGTCAACATATAATTAAGAAAAGAACCTTATAAATATACATTTTAATAAAGTAATAATTCCCGAGGGTAGAAAATATGGATTATAATAATTAATTATTATATTATAAATATCTATGATGACAATATCTTCAGCCAAGAAGGGCAATTCAATTCTCCATTTAACTGTGATGTCCTTTGGTTAATCACTAAAATGATGTCCACTTGAATGGAAGTCTCTATGGTATAAAGTAGATTAAGATTCAGTATCAAATATCAATCATGATTTTTGAGATTTTACCAATGACTTCTAAATGTTTTTACAAGCACCTTACTTACAATAATTTCAATTTTATTTTATACCTCCTTTCTAATTTATATGGGATAATGACAATCGAATTACTAAAAAGTGAATAAATAAATGTGATATGAAATTATGTTTACTCAAAATGGATTAATATGAATTTTGAAGTACTGAATTTCTTTATTAGCATAATAAAACATTTTAATACTATTTCCCCATGACATTACTTGAGAACTCAGAATTTTAGAATACCATTTTTTTGTTTCTCATGTGAAATGATAGAAAGACTATAAAAACAACAGAAATCTACAATATTATCTATGGATTTTTCTGATAACTTTTTAAAATAGTGTATTACTACGTATTTAAAGTTAAATATGCTTTGAAAAAGTAAGTTAACTTTAAAAAAGCAAATAGTTTTTATTATGAGTAAAAATACAAAATCTAAGTGAGTCTGCTGTTTACCTTATAATAGTATACTGATTATAGGCACATGTCCTTATTTATATGATATATGTGCCTTTTCACTCGGTCACACACATAAGGAAAATATCTATTGTCTTTTGTTAAAATCCTCTATTTAATATACTTCATTTATACTGCAGTATGAGGCTTACTATAGAAATTTTCAAGTTTTGCTGTAATTTCCAAAAGACAGTGATATAGAAAGCAAACAGAAGATTGGCACTGGGTCATAATAAAATCATCTGTGTTGTCCTTTGCAGAGTACGAGCACGCTTACAGCTAGCACCTTCTATGCTGATGCCAACACAGCTCTGCTACTCGAACGTTTTTTGCTTTGTTCCTTAACTGTGGCAATAACTATATTTCTGATATATATCCTTCAATGATTATATGAAAGAAGATATAGGAGGATAACACTCTTCCTTGTTGCCCAGAAACCCAGATCATGGTCAGACATTTATATGGATATAGGAAATAGGAGAACATTAAGACTTGCCACTCCATCCTTTAATTCATGTTTTATTTTGACACAAAATCAGATTTTAACTTAATTTGACTGCCTTAGTTAACAAACATGTCTGAGAGCCCGCCTTCATTCATCTTTTGCTCTATGAAAAGTCCACTTGGCATAGCAAATGGATCTGAGAGTAGTGTCTTGAATTTTCTTCCAAAATCACATGCTGGACAAATTCTTGTAATTCTAATGACCATACCATTATATTGCACAAATTATGATGACTTTGTCTCTGATACAGTAACTCTATAATTATTCAAAGCTAACAGGTTAGCAGTTTTTTTGAACTCTTCTCTGACTATACCTTCAAATAAATTAAACTCATGCTTGCTCCCCTGAGTAATAGTGGGTTATGTAGGTCACAATAACTGGATAACGTTCTCTCATTCCCTTTCTGTGCCTCACCTAACTAAAAATAGTGAAAAGGAGGCTCACATTCTTCTTAGCTTCATATTTTAGAGAAGTTTGTAGTTTTGAGCAAATCTTTTCACTGTCTATTGTTTGAAGGCTAAAATATCAGTCTTTCAACAGAAATAAAAATTACCTAAATATGTGCCCCATATCTAAAAAAGCCTACATAACAGTGAGTATAAACCATACTATATTCTTTTTTGATCCTCTTAAAAAATTTTATTCACCCTGAATTTTGACTTGGGAACCTATGTGACTGAAAACTAGAATACAATTAAATCCTACTAAAGTTATTTCTGCCTGAATTTTTCAGTAAGGAAAAATGCATGTTTTTTCTTTCTTACAACCTTATTTAGCTAATTTGACCTTAACTCAAAAGATTAGTTTTGTTTGTTCCGTAACCTCGTGGAAGTGGAACCATATACACTATGCACCATTTAGTTTCTAGCTTCCTTTGCTCGACATAGTATCTTTGGAATAAGCATATGCTGTGTGAGATCTTTGTTATTGTTATATAGGATGCCTTCGTATAAATATACCATTTGCTTAGCCAATCTTCTGTTAATGTACATTTGCATTGTTTCCATTTTTTTCTTCTTGTTTTGGTTATTCCAAACAAAGCTGTAATATATATCCTTGTAAAAATTTTTATGATGAATATGTTTTAATTTCCTTAGGAAATTATTACCTGGAAATAATTACCTCGAAAATTAAATACCTGGGAAGGTGTGCCATCTGCTTACTCAGGGGCTCTCAGTTCCAAATTCAAAAATGTGTGGCCTGCTCTGTGAAAATGATCTGGGCCATTTAAATACTTTTTATTTGTCGATCAGCACCATGTTAAATTTTGACCAATAGAGGGCGCTAGAGAAACACTGCAGGTGGAAGATTTGCTTCTGGGTTCCAGTTCCTGGTCCCTCACGTTTCCAAAGAGTGGAAAGGTCTTCAACCTCTGGCTTCTCCAACACACTGGGCTTCTCCATCACCTGATTCTTATTTCATGGCGGGAAGCTGCATTCAGTAACCAAGAGCCTTCCCCTGGCATTCCACCCACTTGGGAAGTTTTATAGGAGAATGTCTTCAGGGAATTACCTCTCCATGAACAAGTTTCCCCAGAACTCCAGTAACGACAACAACAAAAACTTTATAATTGATACACAAAAACCTGCACATATTTAATGTATACAATTTGATGAGCTGGGACATATGCACATACCCAGGATCCTAACCACAATCAAGGTAATATACATAACCATTATGCTAAGTGGAATAGGTCACAGAAGGACAAATACTGCCTGTTTCCACTTACCTACATGAGGCATCTAAATAGTCAGACTTGTAGAAAAAGAAAACAGAAAAGTGGTTGCTAGGGGAAGGCAAGAGCAGGAAATAAGAAGTTGTTCAGTCAGTTTAAAATACAATCGTACAGGATGAATAAATTCCAGAGATCTGCTGTTAGGTAGACAACGTAGAGCCTGTAGTTAACAATATGTATTGTGCAGTTTGCCCAGGACTCTTAGGGAGTTGATCTGCACCAAGATCCGCTGCCCCAGAACCGCAGCGCTTCTCTGCCATCCAGTGAGCCTAACTGGGTCTTCTGAGGTGCAGGTGCCTCTTGCTTGGGTGCTTGAACTCAGCACGAGGAACAGGGGCTGTATGTGCTGCCCCTAGATTCTTCAGAGCTCTCTTGGCTTCTCTAATCTCTAATCCCCTGTTGTACATAACTCTTTTTCATTAAACTTTCTCTGTTCAAATTGCTCATGTCTCCTCTCTTCTCAGTGAAGCAACACTGATACAGAGTAGATATGCTGGATCTCATGGTAGGTGCAAGTTTAACTTTATTTGAAATTGCCAAGTGATTTCCCGAATTGGCTGCATCATTTTACACTGCCACCAAAAAATATAGGTGTTTCTTAGATACCCCATATCCTCTCTAGCATTAGATGTTATGAAGTCTTTTAAATTTTAGACATTCTAGTATATATGTATGGTTCCTGTGGTTTTACTTTACAATTCCCTGAAGCCCAAGAACATCGGACATCTTTTCACGTGCTTGACGGTCATTTGTACGATATCCTTTGTGAAATCCCTTCCTAATTCTTTGTGTCCATTTTTTTAAATGTTATCATTTTTACTACTGGCTTATGGGAATCTTTATGTGTTCAGGATAGCAGTCCATTGTCAGATAAATGTGACTATTTCCTCCCACTCTGTGTCCTGCTTTTTTAATTTCTCAACTGTGTCTTTTGACAAGCAGAACTTTTTAATATTGATGAAGAACAGTTTACAAACTTCTAATTTTTTATTAGTTTTTTTTGTCGTTTTTCTCAAGAAACCTAGGCCTACAGCAAGATCATAAAGCTGTTCTACCATGTTTTCTTCTGGGTGCTTTGCACTTTAGCTTTTAAATTTCAGGACTACCACAAATTAACTAATTTAATCAATTGATTTATTAGCCTAGCTAACTAATTGACTAATTTGCTAAAATTTGTGTTTGTGCACAATGTATGTAAGGGTCAAGGTTCCCTTTTTCTCTGAATCTTTGCTATCTGGTTGGTCCAGCACCATATAATGGAAAAACGTTTCTTTCTCTGTTGAATTGCATTGAGACCTTTTAATTTCCTTTCTTCCCTTACTTGCATTGGCTATAACCAGCAGTGCAATATTGAATGGAAGTCACAAGACTGGATATCATGCTGTGATGCCAATCTAGGGTGAAAGCATTCAATATTTCATTACCAGTCAGTTTTTTTATTATAGCTGTAATGAGGTATAAATGACATACAATAAATTTCACGTCATAAAATGCACAATTTGACAAATTTTAACATTTGTATATAGCTGTAAAGCCATCACCACAGTTAAGATGGTACACATATCTATCACCCTCAGGTTTCTTCATGTAAACCATCCCTCTATGCCTCCCAACTTCTACTTCTACACATAGATCTACTGTCACTATTGATTAGTATGCATTTTATAAAATTTTATATAAATGGAATAATATGGTATTGTATATAATCTTTTTTTGTCATATGCTATACCATATTATTCCATTTATATAAAATTTTATGTAAACACAATTACTTACAGATCCACCCACATTGTGACATGTTTCAGCAGTTTATTCTATTTTATTGCTGAGTAGTATTCCATGAAATGGATATACCATCATTTATTCATCCATTCATCTGTTGATAGCTGGATTGTTTCCAGTTTTCTTTTCTCTGATAAACAAAGCTGCTATAAACTTTCATGCACAAATTTTTGTGTAGACACATGCTTTCATCTCTCTTAGGTAAATGCCAAGTAGTTGAATGTCTAGATCGTAAAGTAGGTGCGTACTGAACTTTTTAAGAAACTCCCAAACTGATTTCCAAAGCGGGTATGTGTTTTATATTCCCAACAGCCGTGTGTAAGAATCTCTTTACTCTTTATCCTTTTCAGCACATCGCTCCTTTTAATCACAGCCATTCTAATAGGCATGCACACTGCCTCACTATGGCATTCATCTGCATTTCCCTGGTGACTAGTGATGTTGGGCCCCTTTCCATGTACTCGTTTGCCATCCATAGATTATCTTTGGTGAAATATCTGTCAAATCTCTTGTCCACCTTTTTTAATCCCCAGCTAGGCACCAGAGTTAGATAGAAGATATAAAAATAATTCATGCAAATGGTCATGAAAAAGATAAACTAATCATCAAAATATTTTGACAAGCACTTCTAAGAAGAAGAATATATGAATGTCCTCTACCAAAAATGTTAAAAATATTTAACTGTCAAATTGATAAAGCAAAACTACATTAAAATATAATTTCATCATCAGACTGGCAAAAAATGAAATGTCAAGAAATGTGGAGTTTTGATGAGGATGTATAACCCCAAGAACTGCATGTAAATTAGAACAATCATTTTTAAAAATAACAGTATCACATAAAGAAGTTAAAAGCACATGTACTGTAACCCCAGCAGTCCATCTGAGGTGATCACCCTGGAGAAAACTCCTGCAAGTGTGCCAGAAGACATTCTCAAGGCTATTCATGGCAGCTTGGTTTGTAAAAACAAAATGAAACAAAACAAAACCCTCCTAAACAAGATGTTACCAATAGAAGAATGAATAAATACATTTTATGGTAATCCTACAATAAATACTACCCAGAAATGAAAATAAATGAAAAGCATCTATAGGTGTCAAGGTCTCAGGAATATAAAATGGAGTAAAAAAGCTAGTCACTTAATGTATGCAGCTAATACCATTTGTATGAATGTCAAAAAAGTAGAAAAACCTAATACATTATATGATAAATTCCGTAAAGTAAAAATAAAAGGAATGAACAACACAAAAGTCCCTGAGAAAGGCAGAGATGGGGCTCTGATCACATCACAATTTCTGCTTCTTAGACTGTAATGGATACTTTGATATTTATTCCACTGCCACACCTTTCACCTTACATACACATTAAAAATTTCCTTGTATTTAACATGTAACATATATATAATATAAAATATATATTAATATATCACATATTTATGTAATACCTCACATAATTTTGATATTATAAATTATATAATACAATATATTGAATATAATTATATACCATATTCAATGTAAAATCTATATTTTATTTAAGTATAAGATTAAAATGAAGACAATGGGATAATATTTTCAAATTTTTAAGGAAAATTTAAATATAGTTCATATGTAGTTAAGTTATCATGTAAAAAGGAGGTGAAATAAATATTCTGAGTGAAAAGGCTTTAGAATATTTATAGCAAAAGTCAGTGCAGATGTCTGTTGCCATGAGAAGAATCAGAGCATTAAGGTGGTGGAAGGGCGTCACAGGGGAAGACAAACAAAGCCAGAGGAGAAGTGTCTTTTGTGACCTTGAAGCAGACAATGTGATCAGCTCAGCCACGGGTGCCCTGAGCTGGGAAAAGACAATGGAACCATGGACTGTGGGGATGGATGATGAGTTGAGCAGTGAGGAGAGAAACAGGCCTCAGGTAACGAATCGGGCAGACCAGGTGATGACCAGCGGGGCTTACCTTTAGGCAGCTGGGACTTGGTGGGTATTTTTCAAAGAAAGAGTAGACTTGCATTTGACTAGAGATCAATCCTGTGTGAGGTAGGAAAAGTCTTGTAAAGTCTAAGAAGAGAGCCTAGGGCAAAACTCAAGGAAAGAAAATTTAAAGATTAGGAGGCAGAAGAGATTTCAAGACACCAAAAAGAAGAGTTTAATAATCCAAGCGAGTGGGAGGAGGAGGAGACAGGATGGGATCACCTGGACCAAGGTGGGCACATGCTGGGAATGATCAACAGTGCCCAGTGTCTAGAAATGTAAGGGCCGGTTTCAGACCCTTGGCTTTTGCAATTAGGAGATTATGGGTGAATTTTTCCACTGCATTTTCACTGGAGTGTTTGACATGGAGCCTTACTTGGTGATTCAGGTGTGTTAAAAAAACAGCCCTAAAATAGTCAATTATGCTAAATATATGTTATCAACCCAAGGCTTAATATCTAACCTAACCACAGTTTCAACTTCGTCCAGGAATGTGGTCTTCACCAGTGTTAACTCCAGGGAGAGAATCCGGGGCAAAGCACCTCTAAAACTGAAATCAGTCAAAGGGAGAAATAAAGTTAAGAAACCCTCTTACTTCTTACAAGCAGTCATCTCCCTCTCTCTTGACCTGGCTGCAGCAGGAGAGACATCCACCCACCCTCTCCCATCCAGATAAACCCTCCCATGCCCTTGTAATTACTTATTGATATATAGATGGGCTAGTTCTCCACCCCTTGGAAACACCTACTGATATGCAGATGCACAAAAGCCAGGTGAGAGATTCTGGATATATTACAATTTTACCCACAACTGGTCAGTCTGGAATTCTCTGGTTCAGCACCAATGATGTAAACTGCCACATAGACCCTTTCCATCCTCCAAGAAGATAATCTTAATTTGCTCTTTCCTTTTCTACCTACAAAAGCCTTCCATTTGTACAGCTTCATACAGCTACTTGCTATCTGGATACTGCCTGACTCATGAATCATTGAATATTTCCAATTACATCCTCAGATATACTTGGTGGAACTTTGTTTTTTAACAGTTGTAAGTGGGATTTTAAGAAGTAGACACAGGAAATACGTAAATTTAGTTTTATCTGAAGGCAAGAGACAGGGAGCAAGTCATTGAAGGGTGAAGCAAATTGAAGGTAAGGACTTGTTTTCAAATAGAATTCCTACCTCATATTCTAGAGTGCATTTTTAAGAAGTCTTCTGAAGCATCTATTGTGTTTGACTGGTTAATGACAATTTAAGGATGTATCTGTGATGTAATCTCAACTAGCTGAGTTTTGGGATGGATTATATTTTAGTCATTGTTTTAATCCCCACAGCACATAATTTCTACATGGTAAGGGTAGGTAAAATTGTAACATTTCCGGAATATCTTGCCTGGCTTTAGTGGATTTGTGTATCCTCAGGGGTAGAGAGAAGTTCATCTCCATGTCAATGAGTAATTACCTGGGTAACCAAGGGTGTGTCTGAACCTGAGAATTTAAGGGGAGGGGCTTGCTTGCTTGCTTGCCTCTTCAGGAGCAGAGGAGAGAGACGGCCCTGGACTGCAGTTTGTAAGCAATAAATTGGTTTTAAACTTTATTTCTCCCTTTCACTGATTTTGGTTTTTTAGAGATATTTTGCCCTGGGATTTCCTCTCCCCGGACTTACAGTAAGAAATGAGAATTTAATACAGCTTAATTCATCAGTATGCAATGCTTCACCTTTCAAATGATTCTCAAGTATTTTATCTTGCAAATCTTGTCAGTAGTAAAATGTAATACGGTGTCTTTGTAATGAGATGCAGCCCTGCATGGAACAGCAATTTTCAAAGTGTGGTCCCAGATCAGCATCAACAGTCATCTCCAGGAACTTGCTAGAAATGCAAACTCTCAGGCTTCTCCCAGACCTAGTGAATAGAAATTCTGGGACTGGGGCCCAGAAGTCTGTGCTTTTCCAAGCCTTCCAATTGATTCTGATTTGCCCTCACATTTGAGAACCATTGATGAAGGGAAACAAGAAGACCCTTGCATAGAACCAAATCTGTCTTTATACGTTGCTTTTGTCACTTAGAAACTGCATGCAGTCAGCATATTATTAGGAATTCCTGAATGCAGTTTCCTTAGGGAGGAAACTTTAAGGCCGCAGCCATGCTGAAGAATCATTACAAGTGAGTGAAACAATAGATGGAAGAAAACACTTAGCCGTTGGTACGATGCAAAGCCACTATTAAGTAAATGTGGCTTGACTTATTTAAGATACAATGTGTTGCTACTTTGCAATTATATTTTCTTAGAGAAACTTAGAAGTAACAGTTTAAAAGTGGGGGATGGGAATTGACATAGGCAGAGCACTTACTTTCATTTGGCAATGAATTGTCCTGGGTGTTTTCTCAAGTTTCATCTAAGTTTGAAACAAGGCCAGTCTCACTTCAAAGTCTCATTTTTAGCTTCACTCCAGGTACCTTTATGCCAAGAATGAATTCATTAATTGCAAAAACAAACAAAACACAGAGGTTTCTGAAAGGATTTCCAGTTCTTCGCTTCAAAACTTCAAATCCTTTTTTATTTTTAAGCTAAAGGGAGGAAAATATACTATAACAAATGCTCTAATAGGAAAATGCTAAATAAGGAATATGCCTCATATTTGGAGAAAATAAAGGCAGTAATGTTTGTCTGCCCTGTAAATGCTTTTTATCATCCAGACAGGGATGGCAAGATAAAAGGATCAATCACAGGGAAAGTCATGCATTTTTCAGAGCTTTGTCTCTTTCCATTGTTCAGTTTCAGCAAGGGTATTATAAACAGCACTTACTCATAATGCTCCCACCTTCAAATAGCTTTTCCCCAACCTCTATCTTTAAATGCAAGGTAAGCTCTACACTGTTAGGAAGAAAACCAATTTGAAATCACACCTCCCCCTTTTTTCCTGCCTTAAATATATCTATGAGCCCTGTTCTTGAATTGAAATACATTTAAAAACAATTCAATCATGGACTGATCAGCTGATCCAGTGACAGCAGACTACTGCTGGCTCTTGCCATCGTTTCTTTGTTGCTAGTGGGCCTTTGAATCCTTCGGCCTCAGCCCTGGCTGCAATAATTGATTGACTGAGCTCTGCCACAGGGCACAGAATAACAAAGGAAGAAAATATGAACAGTTAGTGAAAGCTGCCCTGGGAAAAGACAGAAATAAATGCAGGGGACCCGAATACTGCGGCAAGATAAACCAGGTGACTGTCCTTCATTTGAGGTGAGTTCAAGGAGAGATATTGTGTTCCAAGAGCCACGTTAAGCCTTCAAATGATCATTTCCTAAGCTAATGGGACCAACACACCCACACATAGATAAAGTTTGAACCCAAATGGCCTCCACTGTTTGAGCTCCTTGGATAATATGGTAATGAATATTTTAGAAAAGTCTACATAGATATTAGTCATCAAGTCAATAAATATAGACTGGCTACACCTCTGGTAACATTAGCATATAAATTCATTTGAATGAACTATTCAGAACTCAGCATTTAGCCTTTCCCATTAATTTGAATAGGACCTAATAAAATCTCTAAATTTTCTGTGACGTTTGCATATACCCCAGGAAGCCTCAGCCTTTTGAAATCACAGGATTGGAAAGGGTCTTAAAGGTCAGATAATCTAGTTGCCTTGTAATGAGTTGTTTGGGAAAAGCAACATTATCAACTTATATCTTTTGTAAACACACACAATTGCTAATTTGGGGCACTTTAATTGATGACAATTCGTGTAGCAAGTTTCAGAGAAAATTATTTAATCAGTGAAAAAGTTCATTTTGAGCATGGTGCTTTTGCAAGATGACACAGCATTTATATTGTATGAAATGAAGAGATTTCCTGAGAATGTTCTTGTTTATGCCAAACTGTCTGCTTCTTAGATTTCCTCTTCCCTTCCTTCTTTTTTTTTTCTTTCCTCTCTCCCTCTCTCTTGCATCCTTTCAGATAAAAACTAATTAAGAGCTAATTACAAGATTTAACTCAGGAATTGTTTAGAATGACACTTAATAAGGCTATTTTGTCAAGAATATGAGACTGAAAAGAGGTTGGCTGGGGTAAGACTGATTACATAAGAATTTAAAAGGACTTGTATGTGAGTATAGCCAGCTGGGAGATAGAGAAGAAGCCCTGAGCAACTGCTTTGAAATATCTACCTGTGAAGAATTCCCAGGGGCTACAGTAGTTACAGATTTTTATAACCAGTGATATTTCATTTAAAAAACAAATGTTTACCGGGAATTGTTATAAAATAATGCCTTTCTATTTCCTCAAGACTTTAATAAAGTATGCTGTTGGGAAAATAGAACTTTCTGACCAGGATTCCTGCCAGGCCTTAAGTGTCCATTGTGCATATAATAAGAGGATGTTTGCACATGTACAGGGTGTTCACCGGGGGCAGAGCTGCCGGTCAGTCATTCAATTGCCAATTTGGGGTAAGTGGTAGAGAGGAAGCACCCATTCTCTTCTCTCCTCTGTTCCTGGTACATAACTGGTCAGCTGCCTGCCAGTCACCAGAGGCCAGCCCACAGAGTTCCAGGCAGTGCAGAAAGGGGTGGAGTACATGGCAGCTGGTGGGGAGGAGATGCAGGGGGAGAAAGCCACGCAGCCAGATGGCTTTTGGAGTGAAGACAGGCTGAGTTCTGAGAATAAACCATTAATCCCCAACCCCTGAGCCCTTGCCATCCCTTCAGGTTCATTAGATTCATAAAGAACTTGCCCCAGGCAGGGAACCCCCTCCTCCTGGAGCTACTTATGCTCACGCGGAGTCATCGTGTATCAAGTGGGGTTGAATGAAGATAAAAGTACAGACAGAAAGCTGGGCTTCAGCTCTAGATTATTAGCACAGTGCAGAGAGAAAAAGCATTTATAATGAAAAATGACTGAGATAAGATTTCAACAGAAACAGAAATTAATAGCTATTGAGAAGAAGGGCCAGACATTGTGTTATGGGCTTCCATGAATTTTCATCTTTAGTCTGTGAAGAGGAATGATTATTTTTCTCATATTCTTCAATGAGAAAATAGGAACACAAAGAAATAAGTAACATCCATAAAGGCTCACAACTAGTAAGTAATGCAAGTAAGTTTGCATCCAGGGAGTTTCACATCAAATATAGAAAATAGATAGATAAATAGAAAATAGACTAAGTATGATGATGGTAGATAGAAGATATATAGATGATAGATAGATGATAGATAGATAGATAGATATAGATAGATAGATAGATAGATGATAGATAGGTAGATAGATATATTGATAGATAGATGATAGATATTATAGATAAATAGAATTATGGACTGAATGTTTGTTACTCTCCAAAATTCATATGTTGAAGCCTTATCTCCCAAAGCAAATGAATTGAGAGGTGGGGCCTTTGGGAAGTGACTAGAGTTAGCTGAAGTCTAAGAGAGGAGGCCTCCAGAATGGGATCAGTATCCTTAGATCATTCCAGAGCTTGCTTCCCCCCTCTGGTCTCTACCTTGTGAGGAGACAATGAAAAGTCAATGAAGACCCAGAAGAGAGTTTTCACCAGAATTCAACCTTGCTCATATCTTGACCTTGGACTTCCAGCCTCTAGAGACGTGAGAAATAAATTTCTATTTTTTATAACCCAGTTCATGTCATTCTGGTGTAAGATCCAGAACTAATACAGATACTAGATAGACAGATGGTAGATAGATAAATATTTGTTAAACAAAATTTTTTTTCCAAATAAAATATGCACTGTTCTGACTTCAAAAGGTTATCATTAATATGTGCCACATCTATCTAATGTGTTTTTAAGCATAGCTGTTATCTCCCCTGTACTGTACGTGCTCTCCCATGATTTACACTTGGAATGATGGTTTAATGAGTAACTTAATCTTCACAGTTCTGACATACATTATTCATTCACAAGAAATACTAATGAATTTAAAAGGCCCTTCGCTTATGGAGATGATCCTAAAGTATGTAACATAAGCTCTACTGCTCCTCCGATCGCCAGTCTGTGCCAGTCCAATTACATCCTTATCATGGGTGTCCTGAAGGGTTTTTTTCCTGAAAGGAACTCCATGCCTTAAATGCTACATTACTTGATTACAGAAGGAATATAGAAATTACAAAGATATGCATTTATTGATCATAGTAGCTCTAAGTGTTTCAGTAGACAAGAGTAAGTAAGGGGTTTGTCTATTGACTTTCGCATAGGTCTTATTTTTAGTATCTTTTATTTTTCTATTCTCAGGTGCTGCACATATTGAATGACGTACCTTTTTACAAATTTATTCTCTTTTCTAAAGAAATAAAAATAGTTTCTCTTAAGAATCATCTAAAAAAGGTCAATAAATACGAATTAACTTCAAAGACATTTAAAAAAAATAAAAAGGGAGATGCAAAATTGCATATAAAATGACATTCCATAACTTACAAAACAAATGTATTTAATTCTGCTTCCAGCAGAGATGGAAGTACAATTACTGTATTTCAATTCTCTGAAACAACAAAACAACAGGGAAAAAAATACATGTAACAACATTCTTAAGCCATTGGACATCAAACAATGAAGGCAAGTGATTCTGAGAGACAAGGCACAAACAAGGAGATCCCTGTCATTTCCACAGGTGAAGGCCTAGAGAAAGCTTCCAGGCTGCAGAACAGAGGCAAGGGAGGCAGAGAGAGACAAGACCTTGGCCAAGAGCGGCCATATCCCTGAATTGAAAAGACTGGATTAGAAGTTCAAGGGAACCAAGGTAGTTAAAGTTCACAGGTCAGAATGTGGGGGAGGAGATATTAAAGAGAAAACTCTGGAGATTTGTAAAACATTCTCTCAAATATTTAGGTAGTATCAATCAGCCATTACATATGAGGAAAATAACTGAGGCTGGGAAGGAACCACATGGAAAGCTTGAGTGAATGCTAACCAGAGCTCTTCTAAAGCTGGGAATAATACATTTTCCCCCATGGCCAGAATGGAAATTCTATCACCTAGGGGGCTTTGGTTAGAATTTAAGAAGGGTGTTGTCTTCTGGGAGGAAATCATTAGTCCTTGGCTAATGTATATTTGGAGTCCCAAAGAAAGGAGGGGAGGCAAGCCACAAATTTCCAACTTTGATGAAAAGCTGTTATGTATGTGTGAAATGACATGGTATCACAGGAACATACCTTCAGATAACATGCAGAAGTATACGATAAATCCCAAGGCAGCAAATAAACATGAAAATTTATAATTAATGCCAACAAAGTCAATAAGATTGCATCATAGAAATTACACAATCCAAAAGAAGGAAAAGGGAAACAAAGAATAAAGACAAATTAAAAACAAATAAGAAAATGGTAGATTTAAACCCAGTTATATCAATGACCCTATTAAATACTAATGTTCTGAATCTCAGTTAAAAGGCAGAGATTGTTGGACTGGCTAGAACGCAAGACCCAACTATGTATGCATCCTACAATAAACCCAATGTAAATATGAAAACACAAATCAGTGAAAAGTAAAAGTGTGTATACATGCACATATTCATACACACAGAGAGAGTATACATATATACAAACTACATAGATGTATATATGGCCATATTAAACATATAGACATCTCTATGCACATTTTGTATATAGTATATTGTATAATGCATTTGAATAAAGATTCTGATATACTAGTGTTTGTTTACATGTACACATTTGTATATACAAATATGTACTTACACATGCCATATTTGTGTGTGCTGAACTAATAAAATAATTTTAGATCATTGTGTGCCATGTGACCTGTATGTGACTATTCTTAAATAACATAGGAAACTATAGAAGTTAGAATTGGTTAGGAGGGATAAAACAGGCAAATGTGAATTGATACATGTGCACTAGACCAATGCAGATTTTGCAAGCTCTACGTAAATTTTGTAGACCTAATGATTTTCGAAAACCAATTCCAAGGCTGTTTATGTCTCATGTGAAAATCTAAATGGGATCTTACAGGAACTGGATTAAGAATTTAGCTCTTGTCAAATATTGCTGGTCTCTGCTTTTTAATTTTTCTTCCTTTCTTGCCTTTAATACATGCTTAGCCATAGTAGACTGAAAGTAGAACTCTCCAGCTAATAGCTAGTATTTTTTTCTTCCTTTTGTGCTAAGGAATTCTGTAATGCTTACATGGTCATTTGAGTTTTGCTGTAGAATGCTGTGCATTGCAGTTTTGCTTTGAAATGAATGATCTTTTTTTGTTTATTTCAAGGTAAACAGTTTTCTTCAGTGTTTCTGTTGCACATTGTTAGAAGTCATTCTATTGCTTAGTTGTGGGAAGGGATTTTTTTTTTAAAAATTGCCACTGCCAACAACTAGCTGTTCAGTCAGCAAGGCTTCCTTTATTTTCCCTTCTTTCTTTTGTGTCGGCCTTCATCTCTGACTGTCCTCGATGACACATCAGAATATGACTTGCTGGTACCATTCACAGCAGAAGCAACTTAATCTCTGTCAGAAAAGTACTGTTTCTCAGAAGTCACATAAATATCTTAGGAAGAGTGGTTGATGAAATTGTTCTTGCCAGCAGGTGTGTTTACCTGACCACATATTCGCTTTGTGCAGGACCTGAAATTTCTTTTCCCCTTTTGCTTTAGAGGGTGTAATCAGGCTCAGTTTCCCCCTATATGTGCATGCCTTTGTTCCTGAGCATTTTCCTGGTTTTATCTTTCTGTAGGAAGACCTAGTTATTGCTGAGAATATTAAGAAGCAGGGATAATACCTTAGATTCAAACTTCCAATTGGAGCTTTGTCTTCTGGCCAGTGAATAAAATGATTATATTTCATAAATGGCATCGGACTTCATTGTCAGTGTTATTTCTTCTATCAAAGCAGAGTCTTTGTACATATTAAAGCTGGGTGAAGGATTTGGCAAGAGATTGGAATGAACCAGCTCAAAACCGATGTCCTCCCCTACTGAGAGCTTAGTCTAATATACTTCACTTTCCTGTAACTGGAGAGAAAATGACACTGATGTTCCTTAGGACAGGTTTAAAGATTATTAAAGGGATTTCAGTGTCAATGGCTATTTTCCAAATACAAGGCAGAGATAGAATTAGAGGCAGACAAAATATTTCATTTGTTGGGACAATGAAAGATGAAAGCAGGGACAAAAATAACTTTTCATTATTATGAAAATTGGTGAAAATGGGAACTTTAATCAGTCTATGTGAATAGACAACCTGGAGATTGTTTTTCTCTGATTAAATATTAAGCTCTTATATGTATGTATAGCTAGTTTGTGTACAATTTCATAGAATTGATAAATTGAATTTATGTACTTGTGCTTAGAGATTGCTTAGCAAACTATCATGGTGTTTCAAAAATATGTGTGCAAAATCTTGGGCACTGAAGGTCAGATGCTGATTTACTTAAAAACTAAAAGTAAAAATTCTAAAAAGCATCTATCAGAAAATGGGAAACATTTCAAATAGTTTTAGAATATTTGAAGTACTCTGACAAATGAAGGGAATAACACTTTATAAAAAATAAGAAAATAATGTATCATCATGAAAAATTCTGAGTTTTCTTATTGGTTGATCCTACTAGAAAGATTTCAAACAGCACTTTTTGATAAAATTTTGAAACAGAGACCATGGAAAGGGGACACTGAAGGAAGAATACTTGATTTACAATTTATATACAGATCACTTAAAAGATTTAAACATTCATAATGAGAATATTTGTTATAAAGGTGTGCAAAGATCTACTCCATTCTCTGTTCTTAATGTTCAATATGCTAAATGTTCTCTGTTCATATACTTTACCAGAAAACAACTACAGCATTCTCATATATAAAACAGCCATTTTTAAATACACATCTGTTTAATGTTACTGTGGTGATATTTTTGCCAAAGACACTATTTTCATGATTACCGAAACATAATTTCTGGTTGTAGCCAAAGCACTTTAATTTTCTTTGCGTCGTGCAGACATGTATAATATTCCTTTAAATATATGCTTTCTGTCAAAGTGACAATTTTGTGTTCCCTTAGTGGAAATTCTTTGACAGAAAAATGAATTTGATTTTACTTCTTTGGACCATGTGAGAAGTTTTTTGCACTTCTCCCCCTTTGTATCCCCCACCAGCTTTTTTTTCCTCCATGTCTTAAATATGTTTTTGCACAATTTCTTTTTTAGAAGTACTTCCTTATAAGTCCAGCTCTTTTCCATGTCTCTCTGTCACTGAATTAGTATTTGATTTAATCATTTACATTCATGAAGCAACAGCCATTTTTAGTAAGCTGTTGGTCATGTGCTTTTGCAAACTATAAGAATGCTATAGGTTTTTATTAGTTGTAGCTTAAAATTAGCCATGATTTCTTAATTTTATTAGCTATTGTTCATGTATCTAATTTAAAAGAAGCTCCATGAGACAACCATATCATTTTTTCATTTATCATAATTTTAGACAAAATCATGTTTTCTGTTTGTAATATTAGTAGGTGCAACAGAGCTGTCTAGCTTGCTGTAATAAACCATGAAAGGAAAAAAGTTTTGAACCCTATAGGAGAAAGAGAAGGATCATAAATTCATACTTTCAGCCTTACGCTCTTTCTCTACCAAGTGCCTTCTGGTTTGGGGGTCTGCTGTTTTATTTGGGGTAACTCTTCTGGAAATTCAGATACCAAGCTAAGGAGAATATTAAAAAATACTGGGATAGTGATTCTCTCCCCTCTGATCAAGTGTAAATAGTACATAATCAGTTACACACTGGCATGGATGGAGATTATTCAAAGAATGTGCATCAAGTCATTTCTCATTGTAAACAAATTAGTGAAGTCTATTACCAGGGACTTTGATATGAATTTAGTTTATTACAGAGCAAATTACTTCTAATAATACTCATTAAATTGGGACTTTTTAGACAATGTATGAAACTATGTTTTCACTCGTCCTGACCTGAATGATAAATACATCTTACCCAACATCAAGGCTCAATCTTAGGGAAATGGCCATTTTCATTCTATATAATTCAGATTCTTTAAAGGTCATCTCTTTTCATTAATTAAACTTTTTATTTTGAGGTAAGTATAGATTCAAATCTGTTGTAGGAATAGACAAAGAAGATGCCATGTATCCTTTACTCAGCTACCTCCAAGGTAATATTTTGCAAAACTAGGATAATATCACAACCAGATATTGACATTGATGCAGTCAAGAAACAAAATATTTCTATCACTAAAAAATGCCCCTTGTTGCCCTCTGATGGCCACGACCATTCCTGAGACTTAATCATGGGCAATCACTGAGCTTTTCTCCATCTCCGTAATTTGTCATTTCCAAAAGGTTAAATAAATGGAATCTTACAGTGTGAGATACTTCGTGGGATGGATTTCTTCACTGAGAATAATTCTTAGGAGGTTTATCCAAGTTGTTACATTAACTTAAATTTTCATATGCAACTATCATATGAGCCAGGAGTATAATTGCTGGCTCATATGATAGTTGCATGCTTAATTTTTAAGCAACAGCCAGAATCTCTTTTAGAGTTACTGTACCATCTCACGACACTGGTAATGTGGGACTGATGATACTTTCTCTGTACTTTCACCAAGAATTTGGTATTGTCACCATTGTTTTTAATCATTCTGACAATAGCTCATTGTGGTTTTAGTCTGTATTTCTCTGGTAATCAAAAACATCTTTCCATGTGCTTATTTGCATCTTTATACCCTCTTCGGTGAAATGTCTTTTCATGTCTTTTGTCTTTCATCTAATTGGATTCTTTATTTTTTGATGTTGAGTTTTGGTAGTTCTTTATATATTCTAGGTACTAGTCCTGTGTTTGAAATGTGGTTTGCTGGTATTTTCTCCTGCAGCTTGTCTTTTCACCCTCTTTACAGGGTCTTTTGTGAAACAAAGGTTTTAATTTTGATAAGTACAATTTACCAACATTTCCTTTTAAGGATTGTGCTTTTGGTGTCAAGTCTGAGTATTCTTTGCCTAGACCTAGATCTCAATGATTTTTTTCCTTACATTTGCTCTAAAAGTTTTATAGCTTTATGAGTTACATTTTGAGTTAACTTTGGTATGAGGTGAAAAGGTTTATTTTTTGTTGTTTCTGATTTTTGCCAAAGGAAGTCCAAATGTCTCAATACTACTCGTTGAAAAGCCTAGTTTCCCTCCATTGAATTCATTTTGCACTTTTGTTAAAAGTACATTGGGCATGTTTCTGTGCCTTAATTCTGAGTCATCTATCTGTTCTATTGATCTGGGTCTATTCTCACCCATATTACAGACTTGAACACTACAGCTATATAATAAGTTTTGAAATTAGGTGGATTCCTTACTTTCTTATTCTTTTTCAAAATTGTTTTAGCTATCCTAGTTCATTTGCCTCTCCACATACATTCTAGAATACTCTTGTCTACATCCACAGAAAATAGACTTTGGATGTTTATAGGAATTTTGTGAACTGTGTATATCAGTTTGTTAAGAAGTGGCATCTTTAGTGCATTGAGTTTCCAATCTCTGAAAACACAGTGTATCTCCCTATTGATATAGGTTATCTCTCACATATTTCATCAATACTTTGTAGTCGTTAGCATATAAGTCCTGCATGTGTTTTGTTAGATTTGCATTTATTTTTCTTTTTTTAATGAGATTATAAATGGCATTGTATTTTAATGTTGGTGTTCCCATGTTCATTGCTAGTAGATAGAAAACATAATTGTTTTTTCTGTTGATTCTATAACTTCACTGAACACAATTATTAGTCCTAGGAATTTTTTTCCTTAGGTTTCTTAGAAATTCCTACATAGGCAAGCATGTTGTATCAAATAGGGACTTTCTTTCCCCCAATCCCATGTCTTTTCTTGTGTTTACAAAATCTTCCACCACTGTGTTGAATAAAATTAGTGGAGCAGACATCTTCATTGTGCTCCTGTTCTTAGGGGGAGAGCATTCAGTCTTTCTTCTTTAAACATTTGGTAGTAGTCTCCAGTGAAACCATGTGGGCTTGGAGATTCCTTTTTATGGAGGTTTTAATTTATGTATTTCCCTAATAGTTGCATATCTATTCAAATAATCGATTCCATATTGGTGACTTTTGATTATGCTTTCAAAGAATCGAACATTTCACCTCCATTGTCCAATTTACGTGTACAGAACTGTTTGTAGTATTGCCTTATTTCCTTTTTGATGTCAGCAGAGGTTATATTGATATACCCTGTGGTTCTTGGTATATCAAGTGATTTTCTATTAAAGACTGGATATTTTGGATAGTACGTAATTAGATTGTTCTTTCTTTTACTTAATTAAAAAAAATTTTTTTTACTCCATTCTTGCAGAGAAATACTGGGAAGAGGGTGCCTTGTCCTTGCATCTAGGTTGGTGTGTAATTGCAAATTCCCAACTGGTCTTTGTTGGCACCAGAGATGAGAAGGTTCTCAATGGCATAGGAAGGAGGTGGGCCACTTCCATGGCCGCTGCCCCAACAAGACTGGGCGGTTGGTGTCCTGGTGACCGCCCCCCACGTGGCCTCCACTGACTTCTCTGAAGGTGTGACCTCATTACTACTGGGCATAGTGAATGTTCTGTCCTTCCCATATAATGGAAAATGAAACAGTCATATGGACTGTGAGCAATCTTCTCTCAGAAGAGAATGCAGAAAGATGATGACACAATTTCCAATATAAAATCTTACTGGAGGATTCAACGGCACCCTGCGCCAAATTCACTGGATTCAAAGATAAACTTAAAAAAATTTAGAACAGGAAGAAATGTATAAAAATTAAACAAAAAAACCCAAGAGTCAGATGTACTTAATATAACTGCCACAAAAGAGTGGGCTAAGGAAGGGGAGTCAGAGTATATGGGAAGGAATGAAAGAGGCAATAATCAACAAATAATAATAATCATTTTAAAGTTCAAAGAAGTTAAGGAAAACTTGAAATTTTGGATTTATTGTCACAAAGAACTAAGCAGAAATAATTTTAAGAATTGGTAAAAATTCTGAATTTTAAAATTCTCAAAAAACACATTAAGAAAAGAAAAATACAGGACATGAAAGTAAAGAAGGGAGTTAAATTTATATTAATTAGAGCCAATATGATTTTCTACTTAGAAACTCCAAGAGAATTAACTCTAAAAACACTAACTAATAAGATAATTTAGGTAAAAGGCCAACTTCAAAATACACAGAAAATTATATACTAGTCATATCATAATGATAACAATGATAGAGATTGTTTAGCTCTTACTGCATCCAGAACTTGTTGAAGTTTTTCACATGCACTATCTCACAGCAGCATGATTAGATAGTTGTTATCATCCTCACTTTACAGATGAGAAAACTGAGGCATAGAGAAAGTAAATCTGCCCAAGGCCACATCGCTGGGAAGTGGTAGATAAACATTTTCTCTCCTAAAAACTCCTAAAATCAACATTAAAATCCATGAGGATTCTGACTTATAGTAACACAAAATTGTGTTGGATTGGAAAAATGGCATTAATCACAGAAATTGGGATACAAGAAAAGGGAAAGGAACTTGTTAGGACATGGGGAGGCTTGGTGCCCTGGGGTAGGTCCCCAGATGCCCCCAGTTTTGCCCATGAGTGTTCATTCATAATGTCTGCAAGGTACAGTAGATGAGTCTCCCTGCACCACATGCCTTCTCCTGGGCTGGTGGTTGGGAGGAGGGAGCAGGGGAGAAGTCGGTTGATTAAAAGCCTCACTGCAAATACACAGAGTTGGATGAGCAGAGTTCATCAAGGGAAAGGTTCCAAGCAGACATAAATTACATAAATTTTGAGACCTGGTTCTTCGATGGGGAAGCCTCGTTGAACTGGAAGGCATCATCAGTCAGTATAAATCCATGAGGACAAAAGTGAGGGGATGGATTTCCTGCAGGAACCTGAACATACTCTCTGCTTTGAAGATGACTGGAGGACACATTGAAGAGTCTTATGTTGGTAACTTTCTATCTAGGATTCATTTTAAGTGGCTTTTACTCTTTCCAGTTGGAATCAAATCACAGAGATGACCCTGAATAGAAGTATACTCTAAAGAGTTTGAGGCATCCAATATTGTTTTTCACTCCTTTAAACAAGGGACTTTTGAAAGTACATTCTTAGGGTATCATCAGCCACTGCACAGAAGTTTAAAAGTCATGAAAAGAATTGAATGCCTAATTAAATCACTGCTAGATTAGCATCATCTGTTTTAATAGTGTTAGGATGCCTTTTATTTGAATTACTTTGGTATTTATAGTGCCTTAAAAAAGACCTTGAATTTAAAGATAAACCTCTGAAATAAATGTTTTGTGTAAACCAGGATTTTTCAACCTTGGCATTATTGACATTTTGGGATAGATAGATCTTTGCTCACTGCCAGGAGTTTCTCTTGTGAATTTTAGGATGCTACCAGAATCTCTGTCCTCTAGTCATTAAATGCCAGTAGTACCCTTCCAGCTGAGAATATCAAAAATGTTTCCAGATATTGTCAAATGTCCCCTAGGTTACAAAAAGTCCCTGGTTAGAATCATTATTGTAAACAAAAGAGGGAATTCTGGACAATAAAATTACAGAACGTCTTAAACACACACTGTAGAATATTGCCAGATAAGATTAGAAGGACAAAGTTCCACCCATCTATCAAGGACGAAGTTCGGTATTTCGCAGGAAGTTGGCATGCACACTGATTGGAAAACCACCCTAGAAAGCACAGTGAGAATCATCTGGGGATTTTAACTGCAACATAAACTGATGCTTAGGCCATAATCTAGAAAAATTATATCAGAAATTCTGGTGGTGGACCCAGACATTTTTATTTTTGAGAAGTGCCTCGAGGGATTCTAATATATAGCCATCTAATATACACTAATCTGCAGTAACTATCCTCGAATGTCCATCAGATTCATGGCTGGGGATATGTCCAAGAATTTAGACACCTGCATTCCTGGCCTAGCCATTCACATGGCCACAGGAACTGTATTGTCTGCGGAAGGTGCAGGGACAGAGAGCCTCAGGGTGCTGCACCAGGGGTCTATAGCACTAGGAATCTGCATTCTAACTGACTGATCATTAAAACAAACTGTAAAGGAAAGATGCATATTAACTAAAGGTATTCTCGGGTAAACTGAAAGTTAAGATACTGGGATAATTCTATATAGGTCCAAGCATTGCACCAGTTTATTAGACAGCTAGATATACAGTGAGCATCATGTAACATCCTTGGGCAGGTTACAGTTAATTGATGGCACACGGTTCCTCACTGCCTTGGATTTAATAGCACACCTGACTTGTTGTCCATCTGTATCTAACCTATAGATCTAATGCCATCATATGCTTTGAAACAATACTGGTGATAGGAGGACTTAAAACAAATAATCAAGAAAACATGTAAACTTTAGATCATATACAAGGGACTTAAAATTGGCCCAAAATGTTGATAATGTGGATGTTCTAGGTCAGTTTCCTCAGAAATAGAGTTTTCCATGTGATTTTGTTCCAATGATTTTTTTTCAGGGGCTACTCTCAGGAGACAAGTGAGGAAAGGAAAGCAGGACTTGGCAGGGGAGCCTAGATCTGCCTTATCCTATAAGGGACACTCTAAACACCCCATAGCAGGGTAGAGATAGGGCCACTTTGAGGCAAGGGGGATGACCTTTTGGACTCCTTATCAGCAGTCTGTGGCTGGTTTGTGTGGGGAGGGAGAAGTCTCCTGAGGTTCTGTTTGGCCGAGTGCAATTCTGTGAAGTATCCAATTTCTTGCCAGCTAGCATGCACAGCAGCAGAGGGGTCAGTGCCCCCACTGGTACAGGGAATCTGCACAGACCACCAACAGCACCCACTAGGGTATATGCCATAAGTACTTCTTGGATATTTTCAGATGCAGTTCACTATTGTAAACATAACTGAATCAAGGGATATGAACAGGCACTATGACAGGATATCTGCAGTTTTCAACATGTTAAGCCATTTGTGAACAAAGCTTCCTGTCATTTTCAGGAAGACTTTTTTAAAGACTTAACCAATCGTTGCTGGTGGTACAGCTCATTAAGGTAAGATACTTTGAAAATAAAAGGTCAACTTTATGTGGCTAATTCCTTTTTTTAAACAGAGAAACAATTCAAAACAACTATTTCATAGAGCTGTTTATTCATTTATTCAAGAAATATTTATTGAGTACCCTCTACATACTTTTTAATGTTATATAACTTGGGATAAAGAAACACAGGAGGTAACTTCTGGAGGCATTTCTTATGGACCATTCATTCTAGTTGATAGAAAGGAAATAAACAGATCAAAAGGTAATAGTTTAGGTAGTAATAAGGGTATAGGGAAAAATAAGGCAAGTGGGGGGTGGATATGGGAGAGATGGGAGTGAAGAGATGCTGTTTTAATCAGATGCTAAGAAACATCTCTGATAAGTTGGCAACTAAGCAGAGAGCTGAATGGAGTGAGGGAGTAAGCATGGCAGATACAGAATTCCCTAGCCTAAAAGTGTTCTGTTAAAAACATGTATCACAAAATGTTTAATGCATTTGGTCATGGTTTTCCCAGTGAAGGTTAAAGCATGGTGTCAGAGCCCTGGTACTGTCCATCGCTGCTGGTCACCAGTGATCAGATGTCCCTAAGCTGTATCGAAGGAACACAGACATCAGGGCAGATCTGGTATTGATTTGAAAAATGAAAATGCTCATGAATCAGTTGTAAAAAACACCAATAGTATGTGGTGGGAAATTAACTTCTTACAAGTCTAGGGGGATAAAATACAACCCCTTTCTTCCACTATAAATTTATAGGTATAATTTTATTATAATTTAATGCTTATAAAACATTTTTTTTCTAAAAGATTTAGAGACGTAAAAGAGGCTATTGATTCCATAAGCTTCACTTAGAAAGTCATTACAGATTTGACCTTAGGAAAACAGAAAACAACATAACTATGTTTTATGATTATCAAAGGGATGAAGGATGAAGTCAAATGAAACTGTTCGTAGTATCTCTAAAAGGAATAACATTTTTGGATTAAATTGTGAGCAGTGAACTGAATATTGATTCAATTTATTAACTATGTAGGAACTAAAACTTTAATAATTTACAGCAGTTTTCAAGTTATTGTCTTATTGACTGTTACAGCTCTATAGTATTCTGATGAAAAAGGAGATTTTGGAACCTATTTATACAAATCTTCAATAAAGATAGATTCAACCACTTAGAGCAGCTTTAAGAAAATCAGTCACCTCTTAAAGAAAACTATCTTTTGATGCAAAACTTAGAGTAATATTTGTTTCCTTAATCATATTACACCTGCTAAATTCTCAAATGTGCCTAAGATCTAAAAATGTGCCATCTGAAATGGGATAAATTGTCTATGGCAATATTGAAGGATTGTTGGAAACATAGTTTTATTTCAAGAATAATATTAGGAAAAGCTTAAACATAAATGGAAAATCAAGCCAAGTTCCTACTATACTTTCTTTGTCAAAATTTGAGACTCTTTTTATGCTTGGGAATAAATGGAAATACTTAGCTTCCAATAGCTATCATCTTTGAGTGCTATGAACAGATGGTCCAATCAGAGAATTGAAGCAAGTAGACTTTTTCTAGTCCTGTATTACCTACAGTACATTGCTTTACAGATCTAAAGATTTGAGTTATGTATCAGAAACTCTATGCTGTCAAAGTACATGTCTCATATTTGGAAGAACCCAGATTGTGTGCAGCTGACAGCATGTGTGCCTCTAGTCAGGTCCTCCTTCAGTTATATCTGTGTCACAATAGAAGAGATTGTGATATCAGAATTCTTTTCAGAATCTAAAATATTCCTTTAGGCTCGATCAATCCTCACTTACACAAAAGAATGAACCAATGATACCAGAATAGGTATTTCTGCATTCAGTGTTAACTATGACAATTATAAATGAATGCTTGTTTATTATTGGAATGAATGACTTTAGGGTTTTGGCAAGAGGTTCCATCTCATGATCACATCTTCCAGTCAAGATAATATATATATCTTCAAATGAAAACCTTCTTTAAGTAGGAGATATTACCAAGGAGAGTTCTATTTTCCTTCATATTAGAAGTATGAGTCTGCCTAAACGTAGGAAGATTTTTGGCCATTCGGGTGTCTGTTTGTGACACCAGAAATCAGCAGTTAAAAGATGTACTTATATTCTTAAAAACCTTGAAAACAATAATAATTTGTGGATTACTAATTCTGGGTATGTATTTTCTGTTTTTCCAAAGATACTCACATTCCTTAAGTGAAGGTATTGATTGTATAATAAGAATTAGAATCCAGGACATCTGTGTCATTGAAAAGTATGCTGTTATAGTATTTATATTCCACTTAATGAGATTCCGAAACTCTGACTGAAGTATATAATGTGCAGACACACATTTTTTGAGTCACTAAAGCACAATAGTTTTTTTCTTCCAAATGGTGAAAACCAGAAACACTGTGACTCCGCTTTAAAAGGTGAGTTTTAGAGATTTGTGAGCAGTTTATATGAAATGAAGATATGACTGAATAGGCTCTTACAAATTATACAGATTCAGTTTGAATCCATTCACTATTTGAACGTCTAACTACACAACACTGTGTTGGGTGGTATTATATTTTTATGGGAAGAAAAACCCAAGTACACTTAAACAAAGACATTCCATAGGAAATCATCATTAATATGGGGAACAAGACATCAAGAAAGTTTAGTTTAGCATATAATTGAGAGTCAAGTACGGCTAATACTTGACCAGAAAATAGGAGAAGTGTATTTGGAGGATGGAGAGTCATGTGTCTAGTATTCTGAGGATTCCATGTTCTTCAGTGTTTCTGAAAACAGAGATAAACAGGAAAAATACAACACAATGAAATGAGAACATGACCAGGAAGTGTGGCAGGTACAACATGATCGATTTGACCACATTTTTAAATCGGATACTTTTGTAAAAATTTATATGTTAGCCTGAAATTGGAGAAATCAGGATGTGTAAAACAGGAAAGGAAAACAGTATAGGGTAGATTCTTTCTGATACAATTTTCCCTCACTAACTAAGGATTTGGATCCTCTTCCCCAGCCCTCTCATCCTAATTTTTGGACCTAATATGCCCCTGGTTGGAATGATTTGGCTTCCAATTCTGATGTGGTGTCTCACACAGTTGAACTGGATCGGCCCATATGTCAGCATTAAGGGTAGCTGTGATCGATCCTCTTTTCTAAGGTCCCCACTGAAAACAAGCAAATATTCATTAGTTTCCCTGTGACAGTGGTTCTCAAAACACGACCCACCAGTCACTGACATGAGAATCCTCTGGAATGCATGCTGGAAGTGCCCACGCTCCACCTCCCTTACTTCCACCACACACACAGAAAAGTGATCAGCATCTCTGGAGGTGGTTTCTGAGAATCCGTAGCTCCAAGAGCATATCAAGGTGATTCATCACAGTGCAGGTAGCTCTGCCCGAGGACCCTGACTGTGGTGTTTAAGGTCTTACTCCTTAGGCATGAAAAGACCCAAGAAGACTTACTAAAAGAAAACAGGAGTGTTTATCCAAATCCACATACAGTTAAAATCATTGTGCTGAGAATTCCCACCTAGTGTTCCTCTGATGTCCTCATGCTCAGGGGTGGAGGAACGAGTGTCAGGCACAGGCCCACTCCTGACCAGGCGATGTCCATGCTGTGTCTACAGACTCCAGAGAAATAATCGAAGCTGTTACATTGAACGTTTCATTTCTTCCCTTCATTTCTTCGCTCCTTTCAGAAGTCCGAGGAAGGCCCCATTCAGAATTCTCAGATTCCCTGACGTTCTGTGTTGTACTTGGTGGTACAGGCAGAGCCAGCCCCAGACCCTCAGCCCACAAGCCAACCCTTCGTATTCCAGGCCTGTGCTTTGAGAGGCCTCAGACACAGTGTGGACGCTGCATCCTGCAAGTCCAGGTGCTCCAGCCCTAACCACACAAAGAGAAACTGTTCAGCCACAGCCAGTCTTCAGGCCTCACATTTGTGCCCGGAGGAAGAGGCCTTTGCAGCAACTGGCAGTGAGCGAAGGGTTTCTTTACTTGGGCACTGAAGCCCCGGAGCTCTGAGCGGGATGGCCAGGGGCTCCTGTGAGCACACCCCGTGGGCCTGAGGAGCTCCCCCCATGTGCGAGGGCCTGTGGCTGGAGGATGGCCAGACGGGACTTGACAAGAGCGCAGGGCCCAAAGCAGGGACTCATGCAGCTGTCTTATGCGCACCATTCTTAAAATTTAATATTACCTAGTCTAAATTTCTGACTGATTCATTCATTTATTCCCCAAGTATCGTTTGTGTTATATGGAAAGTATTAATCTAGACATTTGAGATACATTAATGAATAAAACAGACTAAGCCTTTGCTCTTATGGAGCTTCCATTATAATGGATTCTTGAATCCCTCTGTAACATACCAAATACCTGCTTTCAACATATTCATTGATGGGCAATTCAATTTCTTTCATTGTCAGCTATAGTGTTCATTGGACTTTTTTTTCAATTGGATATATGGACACCTCCCCAAAGTAGTACAAATTCTAACTGGGAAAACCTTCACAATTAATCTATTGTACATGGAAGAAGGCATACTTTCAAATAGATAACTTTTTTTTAAGCCAGGAAAAATAAAGAAAAATAAATGTTATTATTGTATTATGAACTGCTTCTTCATCATGATTCTGAAATTCCAATTAATTTGATATTCTGAACTTGCTTTAATAAAAGGCAAACTATATTTATTTATGAATTTTTAAACTCATGTAATTTTTTTAAAGTTTGTACATTTAAAAGTGAAATGATGCAATTTTTAATTGAAAATGCTCTCATCATTGTTTAAAATGTGCATAGAGGTAGTTATCCATGTAAAGAATGATCATTATACCTGATTTCATGTGAGAAATTTAGGTTCAGATGTTTTAAATATGGTAAATACTACTGGGCTGATTGACAGCTCTCCAAAAATATCACCGGGAAAACCTGTTGATCTAAAAAAGCTAAGTTAGTTAGATTTAGTGCAGTAAGGTGAACACCCCTTGATCATGTCTTTGTGGTGTTTTTAGAAGGGTATTTATTTAGAAGGATACTTAGGAGGGTATTTTTATGTTTAGGGCCTTGGCTGAATAATTGTAAGGGGTTGAGGACCTGGGCTGAGTGATTTTAAGGTGCGTTTTGCAAGACAGAATGCTGGTTAGGATCGGCAATGTGCAACGTTGTATCTCTGGATCAACAGTATAGTGAGAAGAGGTCTTCAAATGCATGCTATGAGCAAGCTTTGCTGGTAGGTAGTTGTCGTATCTTCCAGGAATGAGTATTTCTTGGAGAGAGTAGCCGGATTATTTTTACCTACTTCTTGTGTTGCACAAAGCCTGATTGTTTAGCACAAAACCAGAATGCGTGCTTTGTGCCAGAGTAGATCAGCATGGGAAAAAGGAAGAATGGTGACTTCATTTCTCAGGTGAACCCCAGTTTTTGCTAACGAGTCACTGTTACAGGGAAGTTGAAAGTTATTTAGCTGTAGTTCATTTAATAAAAAGAGAAGGACAACCTCACTTCTTACCATTTGTATGAAAACATAATGCCTACACAATCAAATAATCAAATTAATTTCCCTTTTCTCCCAGAAATACTGATTATTTCATGCTTCCATACATTTATTCTTTAAAAATATTTCTCTTTTTTCTTGACTGCCTTGACCTTTAGAAAAACCTATGAGTGAAAGAATGACAAATTCAATGATAAAGAGCATTATCTTGAGAACTCTGGGATTTGTGATTGATTCTGGACTTCTGCTTTTGATAAGGTGTGATCCTGCCCTAAGAATGATTTCCTGTAAATAAGGGAAATAAAGAATTCAAGTTTCTTTACCTTAGACTCTCAACTTAAGAATATTACCCAGAAGCTGCCTTTGAGCTTAAATGAATGTGCCAACAACACCCTTTACTTGATTCAAAAACAAGCCCCCATAGGTACGCAAAGGTGTTACCAGCACTCTGTCAGCTTCAGCTGCCTCCCACCTCTTGCGGAGGCCGCCTCACCCCGGGTGCAGATCCCTGCCTTACTCTGGCTGAGCATTACCAGTGTTAGGCCGCACTGTGAGAATTTCAAAAACAAGCAGTTGGGAAATTCAAGTTGTTCCTAATCTAGGTGCTGAAACTTTTGGCTTGATCTTACAGAGTCACTAATTTTCAGGGACTGCAACATCTAGCTGTGTTTTTCTCTCTTTTGCATAGTTTTAGTTGCACTGCTGATTCTTAGATTGTGTGCTGAAATCCTTTAACCACAAATAACTATTTTATTATTTATACCCTGTCTGTTATAGTTTTTTTTAATCTGCTCTACTTGTCGTGTTAAGAGAATATTACCATTCATTTCTAGAACGTGAAATTCATTTTCTACAAGTGCATTACAATGCAGTGAGAATTACCGTAGGAGTCAGGCAGTCTGGGTTCCCATCCTGGCTATCAAAGCAACTCACTGCATAAATGTGGGAAGTGTTATGGGACTAAAGGTTTTTATTTGAACAAATGAAGATGTTGGGTTGTTTGATCAAATTTTCTCGGGTCTATGAAGGTTTTATTTATTTTTAATTATGTAATACCCATAACAAATTGTATTGCATGTGGAAAAAGATAATAAGACAATAGGTCAAAACATGATACTGTTAGTGTATTGTTGGTTATAGGATATTGTAATGGCTTTATATAAAATATGAAAGAAATCAATGTCAAACCAAATTCAAATTAAAAATGTAATAAAAATAATAGAGATTTATATATATAAGAGAACACTTGAAGAAAAATCTGTGGTTTGTAAAATGAATTTAACTTTGTGCACATGTAACATAGAGAAAACATTTAATGTTCCTAAAGAAAAATCCAGGTTTTTATTCTTTATTTTTTCTTGCCCTTCTGCTGACAATATTGAACTTTACATGAGCCCCATGCTCTGGAAAACAGTGATGGTGAAGAAATTCTCCCAAAATTCTGTTATTCGAAATCTCTCTTTTTGGGAAAAAGTTTATCTCGAGGAACCTCTTTTCCCACAGGAACTGGATAGTGTCCACTGTCCACCCTTTCTCATGACTCCTGTAAGATTCACAGCTGCCTCACCTGTGTACCTGTGGCAAGGCCAAACCGCATCTTCCCCGTTGCCTGGCCCTGCTGCACAGCCGGAAAGAGAGCCTCCTAGCTTCCCATTCTGCCTCTCATGAATGCTTTGCTGAAATTAACACAGTTTGTCCCTCAGGAGACCAGCTAGACACAGGAACAAACATTTCCATTTTAGCTAACTGGCTGAACATTCCCTGATAGAAAAAAAAAATCCCAGTACCATCACGCCACCTCTCAATCACCCGCCTCTCCCGCACACCCCCACTCCCACCTGCACCTGCCGTGGAAGACTGAGGTGACCCTGCTCAGCTCTGGCTCTGATTCTTGGATGTCCTGATTACACGGCTTCTATGAAACCGACCTCCTTCCTCGCTTGCTTTTTGTCTTTGACACCGCCTTCCGTTCTTCTTCCTTTTCTCCTATTTCTTTCTTCTTTTTAAGGATTACTGGATATCCGTAGGTTTTTTTCAAACGTTTTTCAAGGCGGGGCTTGAAACAGAGAGAAGACACTTCCTTGCCTTGCTAGACAGCAAGAGGAGCAGATGGGCATGTGTCTACCTGAATGAGAAAAGAAAAGATTCATTCCATATTAAAAAGCTAACGCTTCTGAGCTGGGTAGCATTTTAAGGACCACATATAGTACTCAGTTATGACAGAAGAATTTAATCTGGATTCATCATCAGGAAAGCTTGGATTTGAGATGCCTGATTATAAGTCCCTCAGACTAGCTGAGGTTCAAGGTTTTCAACTTAAAAATGTATATGTGAATATGTGTGTGTTTGATACATATTTATACCTGACTGTAAGTTCCCTCAGATTAAAGAGGCCCCAAATAGTGCAACTTAATTAAAAGTATAGATGTGTGTGTGTCAGTGTGTGTGTATAACCCATGTGATCATATATATCATGTATAAAACAAATCATATAGAAATTATGTAACTCCTTTATCAAACTGAGGGGCAGTTCAAAATATAAAATGTTTAAGATGGTTTCTGTTTTAATGAAGCTCTAGTTTGAGAAGTATTCTATTTTATGTTCCTTTAATCTATAAAAGTAACCCATTTAAAAATAAATGCTGATTAAGTGACTAGAATTTATGATTCTTATGAATATAGCTCTCCATGTTGCTATAGTTCGCTAGCATTTTTACCTTATAAAATTTACAGACAGGTAAATCTCAAGATTTCATTTGGATTGGTAGCAGAAAAATACAAACAGTTCTGTCCTTGAATTACTAAGGAATTCTCTCCTTCTCAGGCAGGCACATCACTCCATGATGAGGCTCACGGCCCTACCCAGCATGTTTCCTTGGATCAACAGCAGAGCTTCAGTTCCAACACAGCTCAGAGTGCATTTTTGATGAATAAATTACCAAAGTAATGAGACACACTAAGAGGTTAAGGATCGATCAAGTACTTAATCTTTTTAATGAAGGACACAGCATGACCCACATTCCTCCAAACAGATACAATAAACAATCTTCCAAAACCTAACTGGAATAAAAATACAAAGAAAGGTGCAAAGTCTCAGAATTTGTCTACCAGATAATAACAGCATTTTCTACAACAATGAAAAAGATTTAAGTCACCAATTCTATTAATATTTGAGTCAGGTGAGACTCAGAAATTCAGCAGGATAAAATAATGTGGTTTTTTGCTTGTTTGCTTTTTTTGTTTTGTTTTTGGTTTTGTTTTTCTGGGTAAGACTGGAGAAGGGAGATAATTTCTGCTTGGAGAAATCAATAATAACTTATTAGTTATAATAATATCAGTAACAGAGTATATATATATATATATTGAATGCTTACAATTTCCCTAACACTGTCCTAAACATTTACATGTTTTTATTCACTGAATTGTCTTAAAACTCATACGAGATGGCTGTTATTATTATCCCTATTTCACAGATGAAAACCTGAGCTCTAGATAATGTAAAAACTTGCCCAAGATCAATAAGTGGTAAGCAGCTGGATTCTACCTCCCTGGTCCAAAGCCTGAGAGACCAGAAAAATATGTGAAAAATAATTTTTTTGCACTGGGTGTGTTTCATACAGAAATAAGTAAAATTGCTTCAAGAGTTTTTTTCCTTAGTGGGAAACAATGAAGTTAGAATTACAGTGCTTTAATTTTAACCCACATAACGTTGTTAATAAAACTTCGAAAACTTGGGTCAGCTATACCAATTCCATTTACTCTGCCCTTCTTCAAAGACGGATAATTCTTTTTTTGTTTTCTTCGGTTTCTTAATTTAATTTTATTAAGTTATAACTGATACACAACGTTATATTTGTTTCAGGTGCACACATAATGATTTCACATTTGTGTATATTGCAAAATGGTCACCCCAATGTCTGGTTAGTATCTGTCACCATTCATAGTTACAGAATTTTTTTGTCTTGTGATGAGAATTTTCTTTGTGATGAGAACTCTCTTAGCAACTTTCAACCTTAAATACAGTATTATTAATGATAGTCACCAAGCCGTACATTACAGCCCCATGACATAATTTATAACTGAATTTCTATCTTTTGACTGCCTTCACCGATTTTACCCATCTTCTATCCCTGCCTCTGTGGCAGCCACCAGTCTGTTCTCTGTATCTATGAGCTCAGTTTTTGTTTCTTTTTATGTTTTCTTTCTTTTTTTTTCAGATTGCAAATATAGGTGAGGTTATATGATGTTTGCCTTTCTCTGTCTGTTTTGTTCACTTAGAAAAATGCCCTTAAGGTCCATCCATGTCGTCACAAATGGTAAGATTTTATTCTTTTAAATAGCTGAATAATATCCCATTGTGCGTGTGTGTGTGTGTGTGTGTGTGTGTGTGTGCGCACACCACAATTTATTTACCCATTCATTTGTCAAAGGACATTAAGTTCTTTCCATGTTTTGGCTGTTGTAAATCTTGCAATGAATATGGGCATGCAGATTTATTTTCAATTTAGTTTTTTCCTTTTCTTTGGATAAATACCCAGAATTTGGATTTCTTCCAATAAATATTTGGAATTGCTAGATCATACTGTAGTTCCACTTCTAATTTCCTGAGGAACCTCCATACTATTTTCCACAGTGGTGGCACCGATTCACATTCCCACCAAAAGTGGACAAGGGTTCCCTTTCCTTCACATCCTTGTACCAGCATCTGTTATCTCTCGTCTCTTTGATAACAGCCATTCTAATATTTGTTATCGCTTGTCTTTGATAATAGCCATTCTAATTTCATTGTGGTTTTGATTTGCATTTCCCTGATAATTAGTGATGTTGCACATCTTTTCATAAATCTTTTGGCCATTTTTATGTCTTCTTTGGAAAATGTCTATTCAGATCCTCTGCCCATTTTTTTGATTGGATTGTGTTTTCTTGCTTTTGAGTTGTATGACCCCTTTATATATTCTGGATACTAATCCCTTATCAAATATATGATTTGCACATATTTTCTCCCATCCAGTAAGTCATCTTTTCATTTTGTTGATGGTTTCCTTTGGTACACAGAAGCATTTTAATTTGATATAATCCCACTTGTGTTTCTTCCCTTTTTTTTTTTTGGCTTTTGTTACCTTTGCTTTTGGTATCAAATCAAAAAAAATTGCTGAAACCAATGTCAAGCAGCTTAACACCTGTATTTTCTTCTAGGAGTTTTATGGTTTGAAGTCTTATAGTCTTATATTTAAGGCTTTAATATATTCTGTTAAGTTTTATTCATGGTGTAAAGTAGTGATCCAATTTCATTCTTTTGAATGTGTCTGTCCAGTGTCACAACACCGTTTATTGAAGAGACTGTGCTTTCCCCATTATATTATCCTGGCTCCTTTGTCATACATTAATTGACTATATAAGCATAGATTTATTTCTGGGTTCTCTATTCGGTTCCACTGATCTGTGTGTCTGCTTTTATGCCATTACCATTCTGTATTGATTATTATAGCTTTGTGATATAATTTTAAGTCAGGGAGCATGATACCTCTACCTTTGTTTTTCTTCTTTAAGGTTACTTTGGCTAGTCAGGGCCTTTTGTGGAGAAACGGCTCTTTTAATATGGAATTTTAGTATGTCTTATTGTCTTCTGGGTCAATGAACATTGCTTCAAAATACAGTTTTGGAGCTTTTACAGAAGTTGACAGACCTTGAGATTTAGCAAATATTTTGGAAATCTTGTAAGTACACATTTACTGTGTGAATCTGTGAAGGCATCTGTGGCCTGGATTTAGCCTTTTGGGTATCAAGTTTTTTTGGTGTAATTTAAAATTTAATAATGTTTTTGAGTTATTACTTCAGTTGGGTGTTAAAAATAGTTTGCTTATATAACTGTAATGAGAGGGTTAGAGAAATCTTCTAGGAATAAATCATTTTTTTTTCATGACAAATCTTTGTTTTTAAAAATGGTATTATCAACCAGGAATCTTATTGGCACAATGAACCAAGAAATCCTCCTGGATTAAAAAAAAGTAACAAAAATTGGTGGCACTTGGGAAGACTGAATCTAAATAAGAACCTAATGTTTGGGTTATTGATGTATATACTTATATAATGCTTCCTTTTCAAGTAGATAGTGTAGCAGGTTAATTACTAGTTATCATTATTGCTGATTAATTATGCTGAAATATTATTACATAGTATGCACTGGAGTAATTTACTGTTTCATTTTCTAAATTTCACACCATCTGCTTGAGTTGAAAATTTAGAGTGTTGCTAACTCTATCTACTCCAGATATCACCATAGTATATGACAAATCACAATTGTATAATTCAAATTTCCCTTCCAAAGACTCTGAAATCTGTTTAATGAAAGCCTATGTCCTAACTGTGGCATGAGTATGAAAGTTTTTACTCGCTACTGATGAAGAACATGTGAGATCCATCATAAAGGTAACAAAAACAGGGAAATTAAACTCAGTTGGTTATATCTAAAGTTGTATTGATCTCAAACTCAATTTTAAGTGGACTTCTTTATAAAAATATTAGGTCTCTCTTCAATGGATTAGTATCTTCCCAGTTAAACTCAAATCATTGATTAACAGGGAATTCAGTGGTGCTCAAGGAATTAAAGGTGCAATTCCAAATAGAAGTAACTTCAATGTACTCTTGCTATGATATCTGTTCTACTAGGAAGGCTTTGGGTAGTTAGAAAGCATAAGATCTACTCTTAGGGGAACCAGGGACCTCATCTTTTACAGCTAAAAATATAATCAACTAACTTTTCCAATTGTCTTGAAACAATAAACATGTTGCCCTATAGACAAGTATTTGGTCCTCATGTAAAATAATTTGTTTCCATGGAGAATTTGTACTCTTGGACACCATAATAAATCCTATTTAGTGAATCACTTGTTTATGACTCTGTGCTTTAGAAGAGTTACCTTATAACTGCTAGTCAGTTTATATCCTTAGAATACTAGAATTCCAGCAATAAACTTGTTTTCAAACTCTACCCTAAAGAGCTCTAATGATTCAGTGAGGACCATGAGGGTCTGCCTGAGATGGATGAACAAACAGCTGCGGGGCTCCAGTCCATACTGGGCTGCCAAATTGGATCTTATTTGAATGGAGAGCTAAAAAACCAAAACCAAACCGTCAAACCTTAAAACTGCTGAGTTAGAATAATAAGTAGAGGAAAAGTCATGCTGTAACATACATTGATTTCAGTATATCAAAACATTTCCCTTTGGAAGGACATGAGTGTATTAGACAAGTTGTTATAAAACCTGAGTTAAACGTCTGATTTTGTATTTACTGACGTGTGAATTTTGGGTCTAAGGCACAGCATCTCTGAAAATTAAGAAGGTTGGATCAGTCAAATCACCTCTAGCTTTAAAATAAAAATTTGTAATAAAATTCACATGAGTGATCTCAAAAATGCTGTATTTGTTCTTTGAGGATTATATTATAGCTTGGTTTCCCTATGTTATTAATAACTAATTACCACACATGACACTTACTGTTAGTCAACATGACATCTAATACCTGTATGCAAAATTAAACCTTAAATCATTCAGATATTTATAAATACTCTCATGTTTGTTTCCAGTGAACAGTGTTTGTGGCTAGGATTATTTCATTGTAAAATGAGAGGTTTTCTGGCCCAGTGAACTATTATCAATAGAATCTTAAGCAGTTACAAGCTTCTGTAGAAGCCTGAAGGAATTTAGAGAATTCATAAATCTTTCAGAGGTGTCCAGTTACCTTTCTCATATTACTCTACAATTAAAAACAATGAATTTTGTTCTTTATAATTTACAGTTTCATTACTTACCAAATTTGCAGTTGTGTCTGAAAAATTTCATTGCACACATTTTATGGAAAACATGGAATGTGTTTTCTTTTCTCAAAATATGACTTTCCATATTTATTGCTTTTGGATTTTTATGACTATAAAACTTAACATTTTTTATTTCCCATTTTGTCCTTTAGGACTTTAGGTAATGAAACTTGGTCATAAGTATGCTAAATCATAAAAAATCTAGATTTAGTATGTTTTCCTTTTAAAGGCTTGTAATACTTTTTTACTAAAACTTTTTGGAAACATTTGGTTTTTACTTGATTCTTTCCCTCCTTCTTTTACCTGAAAATGGCACAAATCATAAGTATTAAAGTTCAATGAATCTTCACCAAATTTATAAGCTTGTCAGAAAATAGAGTTTAACCAGGACCCTAAACACCTGGGCAAGTTCTCCCCAAATCACTGCTACATACCAAGAGATGTTCTCTGTCATGACATGAAGAAACTGACCTGACTCTAACTTTTATAAAGACAGAATCACATAGCCAGCCTTCTGTTGTCTATGCCTTCTCTGGCTCAACTGGTTTTTAATTTGTCTATGGATTTATGAATAAATGTTAATTGTTATTTTTGATCTTTTAATGTCAATTGTCAAAAATAGTAGTTGCACTATTTGAGAAAAAGTATTCTCCCAAGTGATGAATTCTTACAGGTACAAATGTCTGTTCTTCATTATTACATATCATTGCCATCTTATGCAGGATCTTCTATACTAATATAATAAAGTCTAGCTGAAAGTAAATGATGTGTAATCTGAGAATAATCTAACCACAGTCAAATGTAACACAGCTTCTCTTTCCACAGCTTTCAATTTCAGGGCTCAAACTTCATCTTACATATGCCACAGAATACGTTTTCTCCCTGAGAGTGAATAATGAGACATATTGCATATTTGAGAAAGAAACTAAAAGAATTTCATATACATGACTTTTGAATTGTATGAGGAGGTTAATCAAATAGACTACATATTATGCTAATTCCAGATTAGCATTTATACATTCTCCTCCTCCTCCACTTTGCATTTTGTATGAACACCAATTTCCTTTCCACTGCCTGATGGAATTTCCGCTGCTCTGGGTTCTTTGGGTAGGGAGGCGTCTGTATCTGATGTATTTTGGTATCTCTCCATCTTAGAGTAACTATAAACCAGAGTAGGTGCTTGTTAAGTGTTTGTGGTCTAAGTGAATATAATATCAACATTTTCATTTTTCAAAATCATGCAATAATAAATAGTCAGGATCACTATTTTTGCATTTAATCTATAAAAGAGTAACACAGGTACTTATACTACCCAGAACTAATCAAATCCATAATCATAGCCCCAAATTACTGAATTCCAAGGGATCTATAGACACCACTCTATAATGCGCTGATGGCTGCCAACTTTGCTGTAGAAACAATCAGAGAACAGACCAGTGAGCTAGAAAAATGTTTCAGAAAGAAAAAAAAGAAGATAATCAGTCAGCTAAGGAATTCTACCTCATGAGAGAAAATGATGAGATATATTAAATTCAATTTTCAGGCATCATATTGCTAACTCTCAGAATGTCAATATAACAAAGTAAACATATTTTCTAGGTGTTTTTTCCCTTTGGTGTAGTTCAGACTACAAAATAAATTGGAGGAGAATATAAAGAGTTATCATTCTAACAGTTTCTTCCAGTTAAGGTTGGCTTGAAGCTGTTGCATGAGGCAGGCAAAGCTTTTGTTAGTAGAATTGGATCTAAGTGAATAAGTTTTTGTCCTACAGAAGAATCTTAATCTGAACTCTCAGCCCAGTGTTTTTCTATGAATATCAGCTTGTTTTGACATATTTAACATCTTCCAAGCATTAGTGGCCTAGCACAAGATACCATGTGCAATTCTTTCCCTTTCAGCCTGAGAAGTTATTAGTTAAGATCATCAAAGAAATATGGTAGAGATTAGTCTCCTTATCTGATTTTCCTTCATGCTTAAGCTCTGCACCAAAGCAGAGAGAAAAGATAAGTCAGAGAAGCCAGTGAGCAGATGGCTTCATTGTCAAGTCCATCTTAGCCGTCACTGGGGCATGTGCTATTTTGGCTGCCCAGGAGAGATGCTGTTTCTAGGACAGCATGAGCTACTGTGAGAGCCAGCACATAGGCCTCCGTGGTAGCACCATGGGCCAGGAACATTCAGAGCCACAGCTACAGATGACAAGCACTTTGTATCAGGTAGTAATACTGAGTGTTAACATCACAGTAATGGATAAAGTATTTCACACCACATGCAGCTGTACAGTTTTCCATGCTTCTCATTCCATCCTAAAGAAATAGGGGAACTCCAAGCTAATCCTGACGTAGCTTTTAAACCACTTCCAAAATGTAACACATACTTGGGGTTTCATAACAATGCTGTCATATTTATACACATACTAAATTCCATTGGTAATTCTTATTTTTAACCTGAAAGCTTTCACTGATGTCTATTTTTTCCAGAATGATGAAAACTTATAATAAAGGACTGTATTTTGTCATAACCTGATAACAATAAAATATTTATGGTACAGACCAGCTCACACAAAATGATAGATGTTAATCAGGTTGAAATGAAAGCTTAATTTTGTCAATAATTGGATTGGTAATGAGTAATAATAAACCAATACATTGAAAAAAAGTAACAGTATATTGCTCACAGAATCTATATTTAATATGTTTGTGGTATTGTACATGAAGAGAGAAGATATATTAAAGATAGTACTTTTAAATTTCAGTTTTGCAAAGTACTTAATATAAACACATTTTTTTAAAAAAAGGTCTACATATATAATTACTGCCTAACAGATATGCAAAAATGATTAACACAAGAGCTAGTCATTTTTTTGGCAGAAATAAAGAAAAGAAAATGTCTGTATTTAGATAAAATAGTATAGAAACTGTTGTGTCTATTACTTGGCAAATATCATGTGTTTTCCTTGAAATAACAAGAACTTCATTCACTTCTAGATCTTCAGATAATCACCATACAAAGAAAGGCCATTATAATCAAGAAGACAACTAATATGTAGTAAATGCTATAAAAATGGAGCTTTTAAATTTAAAAAAAATTTTACATTTTGAAAAACATTCTCCCCATTCCTGTTTCTGAAACATTGTCATATCTATAATCTAAGTATGATTTAAATATTGTATTTTAAAATTTCCTTATTTTTAAAAGGTAGCACTTTAAAAACTCTTTTGCAGATATAGTCTCCTTTGGTTTCCATAAAAGAGTAAGTCAGTCCAAAACCTACAACCATTTTATTGAGGGAGAACAGGGAACTGGTTAGGGCTCCGCCCAAGACTGGAGACGGGGCTGGACACGGAAGATAGAGATCAGCACCTGTTTAACTGTGTGTTAGGCATCTTTATGTAATTAAACCAAGGTTCCTAAATTCTCTGAGTAATGCGATCTCCCTTCCCTTCATTCTCCTAATCGTGCAGAGCAGAGCCAGACCTTCTCTCCATCCTCCCAGAAGATGTCTCTGAGGCAAGGATTCAGGTGGAAGTGATGGGTTAGGGAAGTTCACCCAGGAGAAAGCAGGAGATGTGGCCACTCCGTTGTGCGATTTCAGTGGAATCCAGACTCAGCCTGAGCTCTTAGGGAGCTCTGTAATGTAATGACACCCTGGGACTATCCAGACCTGAAGCAAAAAAGACTGCTGACACTAGTCAGTTATTGTCAGGGATCACGGGAGGCTGGGGGTATAAATGCCCCCACACGCCTGGCTCTCCTTAAGGGTGCATGCCAGTCCTCTGAGAGTGGCAGGTTAAGCAGTCAGCTGTGAAGTGCTGGCAACCAGGAGGCAGACGCACAGAGATTGCGCACCAGGCCGAGGGGACTCGCAGGGCACCATCAGTTGGCTGCAGCCCCACGTTGCAGGAACCCACAGGTCCAGACCCCCTGGTATTCTGAGGAGTCCTAGCAAGGGTCTATCTGTCTCTCCTTGGCTGTCCCTTCACTGCAAGTCCTCCGCTTGCATCAGTCTGCTTCTTGGTTGACTGCTTCTCTGGGCTCCAACCCTGCTTCCCTAGTCAGCTTCGCCCTGAGGGTTTGCACAGGCCTTTCTCTTGAATCACAATAGCACACTCAATACAAGGCTGTGCAGGGAACAGGCATAAGTGCATCTTTACATGACAATTACAAAGCAGAAAAGGAAAACTGAACAGACTCCTAAGTGCTGCGGCTCTGCCATTCCTCAGCATGACCCCCCTGGTTCCCTTCCTGTACTACCACCTTCCTGACATCTAAGCTGCCCCACCTCCAAATAAAATAAGAATCCTCCTCTTGGTAAGTTTAACGAATCCTATTAAAGGCACTATGAGAAGTTCTTAATACTTTTTTATAATTATCTTTTTGGAAGAAAAGAAAGACCATCGTAACAACACTTAAATTAAGTAGAATTCTTAGAGTATCGATATGTGTGGGTTACTCTGTGTTCATACGCCCTAAAAGAACGGTGGCTGGACCTGTGCCTTGCCTCTGCACCACTAAATGCCCACATGAAGGGCTTACACAGAACAGATTGCAGGTAAGACTCAGGGTGCTGAAACAGTTATTTTTTAAAATATCAGACTGTTTTCCCCCCACCCTATCTATACATTGCATCTAGTCCACATGGCTTTGTAAATTATTGTACAGAAGAGGAAGTTAAGCCTTAACATCTCTAAGTAAATGTTAGACATCACGTAATTCCTACATGGCAGAACTTACGATCTCACCTTGGATCCTGCGTCTCCAAACATAGAAAAGTGGACTCTTTTCAGTAGTCCTCTCTTTGATGAAAAGTATTTTAGTGCCGTATTTTGTCTTATGTTTGTGTACTGCCGCTGGGGGCTTTGAAGACCATTTGCCATAAGTGTGGCCTCTCACGATATTTGGAGAAACCCTCCTCTGTTTGAGAATATCCTTTTTCATGAGTCTTGTCTTCAGAGGACAAGACCTGCACCTGGCTTTTCCAGTCTTCCTAATAGCTCAGGTGGGGGAATACAGTGCAAGAGCTTAAAAGGGAAACTTGCTACAAAAAGGAGCAACATAAGAAGCCATGTCTGCAAGAGCACAGTGTTGTAGGACTGGTGGTTACGGGCAGATTGGTGAAGATTGTGGCATTCAGTTCCAAGCAGCAGTTTTGTAAATAATAGATCCAGTTCCAACTTACTTGGGGATAAAACTCCCTCTTCTTCTGTGGGTAGTTAAGAGAATAAATGAGATAATGAATATATAGTACTTGAAAGTGTGCGCGGCACAGAATAAATCCTCAAAGTATGTTAGCTTTACGGGGATGACAACGGCAACGACAGCTGACATCCCAAACGGCTCCCCAGATGTTTTCCAAGGCCTCCTTTTCCCTGCAAAACCCTTTCTTCCTCTATGCCAGATATAGAGATTTGCACGAGTTACATCCACCTACTTCTGGTTTCTGAATATATAATATTTTTAAAGGTCTCAGTGCCCCTCATGCATACTACCTTTTCCTAGAATTACCCTATTTCTGGCTATAAAACTTACTTGTCTTTCAAACAGAAACATCCTTGAGAAGTTTTTATGACCCAGTTTGAATTAATGCTCCCTTCTGTCTGCTCTGAGTGTGTTATCTATTTCTCAATCTCAGCATTTAGTGCAATAGAAAGCCATTTGGACCCAAGGATTTGTCTCAACACCATTCTCCTTGAGAGTATGGAGTACGTCTTACTGGAATTGTCCTCCCCTTCATCTCAGAGAACTGTTTGATTATTGAATAGAAACAATTTAATTGGAAACTTTGGTAGACTAAATGGGGAGACCCTGAATCAAACTAGTTAAGTTGATCCATCCAATCCCTCCTAAGGGTGTAAAAGACAAACTCTTGTTTACTGTTAAGCATGTGCAAATCTTTGTTAAACACAACAGTAAAACAAATTCATCACCCTGTCTTCACACAGCCACTGCTCTCTCCTTCCCTGTCCCCGAGTTTCCTCTTCTTGCTTCCTCTACTTCCATCGCTCTTTAGCCTATTCCAACCTGCTTTCTCCACCAGTTCTCACCAAGGTCACTGATGATCTCCACGTTTGTAAATCTAATGAACCTTGTCTTATTTTTTTACTTGCTGAGCTTTTTACTTACATTAAAAAATGGTGAGACATCCTCTTTTGCTTTTGTGTCCTAAGATGTTCCTAGTATTTTTCTCACATACTTGTAACTCTCTTTTCAAAGTCCAGCCTCTTCTACTAACTTTAAATCTTCGCATTCTTCATAACATCATCTAATGCCTATCTGTCATCTTGTTGATACTCAAAGAAATCTCTTCCAAAGACGATACCTTTAATATATTCTAGATACTGTTGACACCCAGAGTCTTAAATAGTGTCTGGCACAGAGTAGACAGTCAATTTCTATTTGCTCAGGTTAAGATTGAACAAATGAGCAAAACAGAAAGTAAAGTGAATGCCTTTTTATGTGGTGTTCTGGGCCTTAGGATGAGCAGGAAAGAGCCCGATAGTGCTTTGTACAAAAACGGAGGACCACCGTAACTCTATTATATGATAAGAATCTCTGATATGAGATCAGACTTTGTGATCTCTGAAAAACATTTATCTATGGGAGATATGTTATTTAATAACTTATTCCATCAGCAAGTTCTCCCATAGTCTGAAGCCCATGCTTAAAACCTGCAAGTCTAGGCAGAATTGGCCATGCATGCCTATTCAACTGAAGCCCTGAATCTCTGGCCTAAGATGCAGTAAAGAAGCAGTGGGAAAGGCTTCCTATTGTTAGTAGGACACTGAATTTTCCTCAGGGAGGCAGTAAGGTTTGTGGAACACAGAGACTTGGAGAAGAGACAGCACTTTACCTAGGCTACAAGCATTCTCCAGAGGACACGTCAGCAAGCCACAAGCCCACCTTTCCCCTGAACCCTCCCCTCAAAATGCCCACCAAACACCCTGGCCATAAAGAGCCTCTTGACCTGTTAGAGAACCTTTTTCCTTTGTTCTGCTGGCCAGAACAGAGGGGTCCCTCTCAGGTTTAGCAATAATCTGCTTGGACTGTGGAGTTCACATCTTTCCTTCCCTTTCAGGTGAGACAGGCAATGTGCAAACTGAGAAGGAAGGATCAAGAGTAAAAGGAAAAAAGCACCTTCTTATAATGTCTGTTGTTTCCTTTGACACGTAGTCATTATGGCATCTTCCATGCTAGATTACTCACAGTTCAACCCCAAGGGCAATGAGTTGTTCTAAGTTATAATGTACACTTCAGGAATACTCACTGGCAAAATATCACAAAGACCACACTCCAAAAGTATCCTATATGTAAGTACTACATAAATGTTGTAATACTATGCACAAGGCAAATGCAAGAGAACAGATACATGCAAGTTTTCTGAGTTCCCTAGAAATCATCAGAATCTACCATTTGTTGAGGAAACAGAAGCAGGTGTAGAAATGCCTAGGTTATTACATGACACTAACATCTAGGACACATCTAAGACCTAGAACACAGCCTGAAGCCTGGGAAGTACTCAACAGGTGCTTTTGGATGAACCAATGAGGACATTTAGCCTTTGGTTTTTAAAGGTCAGTGTTACTCCTCTTGTGAATTCTAACAGAGAAGAAAGTCCTCACCAATAGTTTAACTCAATCTTCAGGGCCTGGCAATCTTATAAGTGCTTAATTATGTTTACTGGATGAGTGCATGTTTACTGAAAAAAAAATCAATAACTGAATAAAACAAAATAGCCACTAGACTCTAAATATGAAAGTGCATCATCTGGGATAAGAAAATTATACCATGCTGAATAGGTGAAACATGTATTCTTTAAATTCTTTAAGAATCACACTTATGATTTTTTTCTATTGCTAGCCAAGTAGGATGATAATAAAATAATGCATCTGAAAACTTTGTATATATTGCACTAAGGTTACCCAATAAGATTGGGATACATTTAAAAATATTGGAAAACAGATGTCTCGATGAACAAAAACAATTGTCAATGTAAAGGAAGAGAGAAAAGAATGGTTTCTTCTTGAAAAGGTTCATTTTCTTATTGGCGGTGCCTTAGAGTGGGGGGCCACGTAGCAGTGATTCAAAGCTGTTGTGTTTTGCTTGTACTGTCAAAGGCTTTCACATATAAAGCCTTTACAATTTCTGCAAGAATGGAAGAGATACTACATTTAGAAAGTGGAGAGTTAGTGATGTCATCTATGGATACCAAGAGAACAGTGTAAATTATTCCTGAGCAGGACATTCCTTGGCCGCGGTGCATTGGACTAGAAGTCTAGAGCATGACTATTGCCCAGCTGTTGAAGGTTGATTGACATATGGAATTAACCCAAACTGATCTCATAGGAGGCTCATGTATGAAACAATACCAATGAATAGTTTTACATTATACCACCACACAGACCTTCCCAGTATCAGAGAATTTAGAAAACTTGAATTTATATCTATGGAGTTATTTGAGATAAATATATATATATATATATATATATGTATATATATATATATATATATATATTTACATATATATGTATATATACATACACACACACACACACACATATATACACATGAAATATATACATAGATACACACGCATATGAGAAATACATGTGAAAACAGAACAAAGAAAGAACTTTTAGGGATGTTCGTTTTCTATCTAGAATGATTTACCCATTGTTACAACAGATGCTGTATCTCCAGTGACTAGAAACTCCTTGCCAATGGGTAGGGCAGTAAGGAGTAGAGATACTAAAGCAAATAAATATATATTTTCAGTTTTCATAGAAGATTGAAGAAGGAATGAGCATAAATTACACGGACCGGTTATAAATGGTAATGATTAAGTAGTCATATTTTAATTGGCTTAAGTCCCTAACTGCCTAACTAGAAATTTAGGAAACATATCCCACTAAACAGGGTTTGTACTTACGTTACAAATCCGAGAGCACAGTGTAGTTTCATCCTTATCCCTCCAATGTGAAGACTTGTTCTTGGACCTATGCTGCTTGCCCCTTTGTCTCTGTCATGGTTAATATTAACCCTGCCTAACTAATGCCAATCACTCTTCTCTGCAGAGGATACCTTACCTGGAGACTTTGCTCCTGAATGCTTCCATTCAGATGGTTCATACATTCAGAAAAATAATTCTCTAACTCTAGTGAATATCAGAATTATCCAGAATGCATAATAAAATATCAGATTCCTCAAAGGAACTCCATAGTTTCTCACTCTAAAGGTCTGGCTGAGACTCAAGAATCTGCAATTTCACAGGACCTCAAACGATTTGGGGTACTCCAGCGACCAGGATTTGTGAAAGACCCTCAGATAGTGTTTTCATGGTGGTTCAGAGTGTCCATCAGCCTCATGCCCCTTTGATGCTGGTTCGGCTGGCGTCTGCTCCATCAGAGGACTAACTGGGTTGTCCTAGAGCCAATGTTCCGGATTGAAAGCTTAAGGCCAACAGGTGCCCGCTGGCACTGTCATAGGCACGTCTGGCCACACCGCGTGTTTAGCGTCTAAGTCTGACCCCTGCTGTCAGCAGCTCGTGGTCCAAAAAAGAATCCCCTCTGACTTGCTTCTGAAATAACCTTATTGTCTTTCTCTGGGGAAATATTTCTACTCGGATTTCCTGAGAAGCAAGGCAAATTTTTCCCAAGTCAATAACCAAGCTACAGTCTTGTGATTTCTTTATAAGTGGGGTTAACCTATTCACACATCTGTGGCCAGTTTGACAATCAAATAACCCAGTTTCTTTCAAAGGCGTCATGGTTATTTTGGGTCTATTATGTGAACCCTGAAATAAAGATTTCTCAACTAACATACGGAAAAAAAAATTAAATTTAGAATTGTTTAAAAACTTTTCCTAAATATGCTGTGGTCAAAAATCAGCAGGTGGTATTAGGAGAGGCGACAGACTGCTTTTTTCTCTTTTGTTGTGAATCACAGGTTTTAAAGAACAAGTGAAGCATTTCCATCCCTGGCTCAGTGAGGGTGAGGCAGGGCGGGAGCTGAGGCCCTGGAGGCCCCACCCAGCCTAGGGAACCTCTTTATTTGCTCTCATGTTCCAACGCGGCGCTGGCTGGCGATGCTCTGTCCACGCACTGGGATGCCCGTAGCCAACACTGGGACCACGGTCTCGAATGAGCTATGGACAGCTCTTTACTTGGACATCTTGGCTACTGGCCTATTTACTACAGAGCTTGAAAAAAAAAACAGTTAAGTATTTAATTATTTTTCATAAATATGGTTTTCAGAAAATTATGCTTAGAAAATTCTTGTTTTGACTATAAATTATGTGTGTCTAACCTGATTTCAACAATCTAGAGTGTTTTATTTTGTAATATCTGCTGCTTCACACATAATGCTCCTTTTTTGGCTTGCCTTTTAGACTTCGGCCTTTATTATTTTAACCTGCTCCATCTGCTAACTTGAAGAAATTAATTTGATGATATATTTGGAAGTAGTTGCATAATCCAGTCTCTGTATACACTACCAAATGCTCTCAGCACAGTAAGTCCTGCCCACCAACACCGTCTGCCATTTGAACCTCTTGTCCCGTTTGGTCCATCACCTGGTACTGTTCTAAGAGGTTTTTTTTTTCTTAGAACCCACATATAAGTGAAATCATGCACTGTTTGTCTTTTCTGTCTGACTTACTTCACTTAGCATAATGCCCTCCAGATCCATTCATATTGTGACAAATGGCATGATTTCCTTCATTTTATGGCTAAATAATATTCTATTATATGTATATATGTGTCACATCTTCTTTATCCATTTATCCATCAATGGACAGTTAGGTTGTTTCCATGGCTTGGCTAGTATAAATAATGCCACAATAAACATTAGGGGTGCATGTATCTTTTTGAATTAATGTTTTCATTTATTTGGATAAGTACCCAGAAGTGGAATTGCTGGATCATATAGTAGCTGTTTTTTAATTTTTTGAGAAACCTCCATACTGTTTTCTATAGTGGCTGCACAAATTTACATTCCCACCAACAGTGTAGGAGGGTTCCCTTTTCTCTGCATCCTCACAAACACATTATTTCTTGTCTTTGTGAAAATAGCCATTTTAACAGGTGTGAGTTGATATTTCCTGGTGGTTTTGATTTGCATTTCCCTGATAAGTAGTGTGGTCAAGCACCTTTTCATCTACTTGTTAGCCATCTGTATGTCTTCTTTGGACAAACGTATATTCGGGTCGTCTGCCCATTTTTTAATCACAGTTTGTTTTTTGCTATCAAGTTGTTTGAGTCCTTCATATATTTTGGATATTAAACCTTAATGGATATTTGGTTTGCAAATATTTTCTCCCATTCACTAGGTTGCCTTTTCATTTTGTTGATGATTTCCTTTGCTATGCCTAACTTTTTTAGCTTAATGTAGTCCCACTTGCTAATTTTTGCTTATTGACTATGCTATTAAGGTCAGATCCAAAAATTCTACACCAAGACCAATGTCAAGGAGTCTAACATTTATGTATTGTTTTTCTGGGAGTTTTATGGTTTCAGGTCTTACATTTGAGTTTTGAATCTACTTGGGTTTATTTTCTAGTTTATTTTTGTGTAGGGTATAAAATAGTGGAGTAGTTTCATTCTTTTGAATGTGTCTCTCCAGTTTCCCCAACACCATTTATTGAAGAGAGTGTCCTTTTCCCACTAAATATTCTTGGCTCCTTGTCAAAAATTAATTGACCATATATGCTTGGATTTATTTTTGGATTCTCTTCTGTTCCATTGATCTATGCCAATGCCATGCTGTTCTTATTATTATTGTTTTGCAGTATTGTTTGAAATCAAGGACCATGATACCTCTACCTTTGTTTTTCATTCTCAAGATTGCTTTGGCTATTTGGGGTCTTTTATGGAATAGTAGTTTTTTTAATATGGAATTTTAAAGTCTCTGTGTCTTCTGGGTCTATTGAACATTGCTTCAAAATGTACCTTTGGAGCTTTTACATAACCTGCTGGACCTTGGGAACATTAGCAGCTGTATCAAGCTGTACAGCAAACTGTATCAAGATCAAGGGAGGGTGCAATGATGGTGCCCCCTGGCCTGCATTCTCTGAGAAGTCCTCCATAACCTGGAGATGTGTGGCAAACCTGAAGCCTGTGCCTCAGGCTGAATCTCCAGGCAACTAAGTCAGCCTTTTTCACAGAAAGACTAAAAGTGTGCTTCAGTGTCCTGTCTGTGTCATGCCAGGGGATATAGCCTGCTAATAACTGCCTCTCAATGTTTCCATCTTGCTGTGCCTCGAAATGCAGGCCCCTCTGGCCACCAGAGCCAGTTCCCTGTGTGGACTGCCTGTACCTGCTGGCTTCAGCAGGGCCCCAGGGGAGCTCAGGGCTTGGGCAAGACCCAGATCTAGCAAGGTAAAGGACACGCAAAATGGCAGTGCCAGCTGTGGCACTGGCAAGGTGAATGAGAGTACAGAACGGGGACCTTTTGGTGCCTCTCTTCCTAGAGAAAGTCCCAGAAGACCCCTGTGTCCCTGGCAGATGCTCTGATACTAGCTAATAAATGTCCTGTATGGTCCAGTCACTTTTCAAACTGCTGCTTTGACACCGGTCCCCTGGGTGAAAGAATCTGCCCACCAGCCCTTTAAGACCAGACTTTCTGTTCCCCAGGGCCTTTGGCGTCTCAGGATGAAAAGCTTAAGTGGGCATTTGGGCAGGGAGTGGTTGCCTTTCCAGTGCAGTTCCTCAGGGTTGGGGCACCAGATGTGAGGCACAAACACCTTGTTCCCCAGGGATCAGCTCTTTATTTGTGATTTCCCTCCTGACTGGGCACATCTGTATTTGGAGTCGAGCCTTTGCTGCATCCAGGTCTCTGCCTCTCCTACCATCTGATGTGGCCTTTTCATCCTCTGTTGTGCAGGAGCTGTTCAGCCAGTTTTCAGGCCTTTCGCAGAGGGAATTGATCCACATGGGTTGCAGATTTGGTGTGTCCATAGGAGGGGGTGAATTCAGGCTCTTCCTACCCTACCACCTCGAACCAACCCCCTAATGAGCTTATATGTATCTCTGTGTTGTTGTTTTAAATTATACCTAATTATCAAAGGTGACAGTGCAGAGATAGGTACTGAGCATTCATATATTTGTGTATTTTTTATTCTGGGAGCATGTAACACTTTGAAGAGAGGGAACTGTTTTAGAAAGGATATAAAAACAAGCAAAACAGAACTACATTTTCCTGCCTTTAAAAAACCAAACAATTAATAGTGCAAAATACATAAACATAAGAATAACACTAAATAACTTTTCTAGAAAAATTTTCTCCAGAAACTCCTTCCTTCCATCTACTATCTCATGGTTCCCTGGAGCTCAGCAGTTTGTCTCTGCTCCTTGGCTTGAAGCAGACAGCAGTATTTTGAACTCTTCCATCAGTGTGCTATATACTTTTTCCTTTTTCATATATTTATCATCATAATTTTGAAGTCTCAGTATTGAAAATGTTTTAGGGGATACCTGGGTAGGTCTCTTAAAATTTCCCTGGAGGCAATGTTGTTTTGATGTGGCCGATGGTGAACCTGGACTCATTGATATCATGATATCTGTGCCGGGAAGTAAATGATGACTTTAATCAAGATTCTAAATGTTCTTCAGGTTAAATTGCTTTCCAGGGTTCTCTGATTTTATGGAGCCGGAGTGGGTGTTTTGGTTTCTCTTTTGTGGTTTCATTCCCCTAGATGCTGATTTCTCTTAAATCTCAAAGCTGTACAAGTAACTACGATAAAAATCGTGCTATTTACCTAGTGATCAGCTTTTGGTTTGCAGTCTGAAGCACGTCAATGGTAGTAACCATAGAAATAAAGGAAAGAAATGTGCTCTAGTTTTCCTTCTGGTAATCATTTCCTTTAAACATACAAGGGGAATCTCACATAAAGGGCGAGTTGTGTTTCTACGTGATAACTTTTCTAAACAAATAAGCAGCAGTTGCTTGAATGTTGTTCCCTTAAAAGGCATGCTCTCCTTTCTCATGCACAGCTTTGGTCCAGCATTTTAGAATTGTTTTCAGAATCAGAAGCAGATTTATTTTTATGCCTTCTTTTTATTTTTTTTCTCCCATTTTTTCTACCCTCCTTCGTACCATCCTTTCTTTCTCCTTTCTACTATCCTTTCTTCCCTTTATTTTTTTCCTACCATTTTTTTTTCATCCCTTCCTTCTGTTTTCCTCCTGGTGGGAAGACTCAGCAAAGTATAGGGACTCCAGAGCTTTAAATTCCCAGACTTGTCCACACCAAGTGCCAGCAATTCATCAATCACACTGTAAGTGTCCCTACCCGGGTCTTAGATCCAAGAGAGGTATGTGCTCGGGTAAACCATGAGTCTCTGTACCACCTGTTTCTTCAGCTTGGGGTGCAGCAGTTTGCCTTGTCACCTCAGTTCTCTGATAATCCAGGAAAAGTAGTTGATGTTTAGTTCAGTTTTTGTCTTGCTGTGAAAATGCAAGTGACTACATCCCATTTCCTTATCAGCTGGGTCAGAAACTAGAAGTCCCTGCAGTACTCTCAGTGCATAAGAAGTTTAGAGCTTTGAAGAGAGTCCTGAACGTATTATGTTTTCATTTTTAGCTATCATTATTGTTGTATTTAGTGCACTGTATCTTACTGATTCTAGGGGTGTGTTTTTGTCAGATTTCAACAGTCCTGAAATCATGATGTGGTTTCTTACAGTTGGTTTGCACATGATTTCTGCTGCTTCTGACTTATTTCGGCCAAGGGAAAGCACAACCACTTTGGGTATGACCTCAGCACTTTCTCGCCTTCTCTGTCAAACATGCCTTAGCATTCCTGCACCGGCTTTTGCACGAGGCAAGCCCACAGCAAGGCACTTTGGGTTTCTTTGGGCCAGAGTCCAGCTATGTTCTGGAATCTATTGGCTGTGATAGCACATCCACCCAGAACTCTCTCTCTCGCTCCATCTCTTTCCCTAGCTATAGCTATCTGTATTTTTCCATCTTTTTCTTTTTATGAAGTTGAATAGAGGATAGGGAGCCTTTCTGGGGCCAAAGGATCTTTGAAAGAGCTTTTCCAGTAAGTTCAAAATAAAAAACAAATCAAATAATTATAAAACAATTTTTCATTATTTAATTTGCATCATTACTTTGCTCTTCATGATGCCCAAAATGATGTTACCCTATCGACAGCAACTTACCTTTGATCAGATAATCCAGTGATGTGCAGAAGCCAGCGCCTCCTGGTTCATGAAACAGTTGTATGCATCTCTTCTCGACTCTGCCCAGTAACGTCGGGTTGGTGACTTGACGTTAGCCATGGCCGGACTTTTAATACCACAAATCATCAAACATTAAAAATCAGCACCCTTCCCCCCATCAAGCGCCAATTATCAAATACTTCCCAGAAGATCACTGATTTTATATCTGAGTTACAAATTTCATTCTGGGAAAGCATTGTCTGTATGTGACTGGTTGCGTAAACCATAAAAGCATAAAAAGTAAAACAAGTTTTAGAAATTCACACACATCACCATTTATTAGCATGAACTAGTCACCTAGTCACTATTGAAGTTAGAAGAAATCAGCACAGATACATTTTTTTTAATTCTTATTTGGGTTGATAATAAATATATTGATAAAACTCTAATTACTTATTTCTTTCCTTCTTGAAGATTAATGTTAAAGGTTTTAAAAGAATGTTTTTTAATAACAAAACCAGTTGAGTTTACCCTATTGGTACAAAGAAGATGTACACTGACTTCTGTGGCCCTTCTAAATTTATAGCAGTTAGACATTCTTAGGTTTTTTAAAAACATGCTTTAGATTTGGCCGGCAGTTAAAATTTTTTTTTAAAGAAACTTTGTAAAGTTGAAAACTTTTTACAAAGAACAGCAATTTTTTTTAGCTAATATTTTTTTCCTTTGTCTATTATTAAGCGATGACCTTAGAAAGACCAGTTTCTTTTTCATCTGAGACCTAACAATGAAGAAGCCAGTCCTCTGTTCATGATACAAAAGAAACAACACCCACTGGAGAACAGCAGGCAAGGGACATAATTTTCTTTAGAATCCAGTACAAATGAGTTATTAAGATGGAAGCTTTATTATGGTATTTATACCTCTTTAAATGAAAGAGCAAGTAAAACTTAAATAATAAAGAAGTTATATACCTAAATCCCTCATCTATTTTAATTACTCATGGATGTCATCTAACTTATCTCCAGATGTATGAATATACATCTTAATAAACTGAGGGTGGCATTCAGATACTGTATATGACAGGACGAGAGTTTCCAGAAATTAAGGGTGTTTAGTCAGGACTAAATGAACCTTTTCTGCTGCTGAAGTTCAACTTTAACTTTGCTTTCTTTCAGCAGAGGCATTTTCCAATCCTACATCTTGAATCCTTTCCTTTTTCCTTTTGCTATTTTATTCACTAGCTTCTTAAATTACTCTCTTATTCAGACCACCTCTTTTCATACGAATTGCTGAATCATACAGACATGTGAAATACTGACCGCAGTTCCTTACCTTCCTTCCTACTAAAATGTATTACTGCATCACAGGTCACAAAAACGATTGGAGAATAGAAGCTGTTGTGCAGTTACATTTCTATGCATCACCAGATAAATACAGCACATAGTGCCAGAAAGCAGGAAAATATAATCAAGAATTTCATGCACTGCATTTACCATTCAAGTGGAAAACCATCTCCAAAATGCCTAAAATGCTACTCTGACTCTGTCATTGATAAGTAAATAATAAATGAACCCTTCTTTTCCCCAAGTGGTTTGTAAATCAATATTTGATAGAATATAAATGGTATTTCCATAATTTACATGTAGATATTTATTGAAATAATAATAAGTATTAACTTTCTTATTTTCAAGGGTGTATTTTTTAACCTATTGAATTAAGTGATACTTGCAGAAAGGTTTCATTCTGTTCTTAGTCTGTTAATGTAAGTTTATTCTGTTTTTATATTTTAGATAGATTATTACTCATGTGGTATATATTAAGAGGTGAGTATTAACTCCAAATGCATAAGGCAAAACGTTTGTGTTGAAATTACAATGTAATTATGCATATCAACACTAATAAGATAAAATAACTTGCTTAGAAAGAAAATTTCTGAATGTTTAAAAAAAGAAATGCTTTTAAATATATAACAAATACCAACTGATAACATATTTTGTCTGTAAGCACTCCTATTTATGCAGAAAAAGTTACTATATAGAGATTAGATTTTTATTAATTTGAAAAGCAAGTAGAACTAGGATTTCACTGGAGTTAATCACATATTAACAAACACATCAGACTCAAACCTCTTAAATTCATATAGCCTTCCTCTGTTGGATTATGGAAGTAATGAAAATAGTAAAAGAGGGGAAATGTCCACTGTCCATCTTACTCCTGTGTCTAAGGGGAAACCTGAGCTTAGAGCTCCTTGTCTAATTAGGAAATTGCACCCTTGAGTGGGCACCTTAATGTGGTTTTTAATGTTAGATTTGAACCCATTTACTTTCTTCCTTGGTTCTGTTTAAAATATATTGACCCAAGAGAGAAAGATGTAATTTGATTAGGTTGTGATTTGTTGTTCAATATTCCTTTAAAATGATGTGGCAATTACCTGTGGAAAATATAGTGTTTACATTTGTTTTAATACTTTGGAGATTACGCCTGAAGTTATTTTTCAGGACAGTCATCAAGAGACTTTGGAAGGTTTTTTTTTTTTCTTTAAATTTCTCACCCTTCACCAGAAAGTCTTAGAAGAAAAATTTCTGGAAAAAATTTTAAGACTCTGAGATGATTAGCAGAAATGCAAAGAAATGACCATAGTTCAATTGGTTTCCGCTGTGATCACAGTCATGGTGTAAATTTTGAAATTTATTTTTTGGGGGGTGGGGCGTGGGAGTGTTGCTACTCATCTCTTGATTAAATGAATATGAGAAAACAGAAGGAAAAGTTAGCATAACTCAATGACGTTTGTTTACTCAAAAATGCAATACACTACACTAATTTGCAAGCCATTCCCACATAATTGGATGATATTGCTTATATTCAAAATTCATAAACTCCTAGAGAGCTTTAAAACTGCTGACCTGAATATACACTTTGCCTCCTCATGGCGAGTTCTTCCCAAGGAATTTGAGGGAGAATGTCACAGTTGTCCAATAAGACTGATTTTAGTTTGGTAGAGGTAAAAACCCATCTAAAATGCTCTTGAGATAAAGCAACAGCAAAAAATACTTAAAGTAGTTGATGGACCCATCTTTTTCTTTTAACCCCAAATCATCAGCCCTATTAGAGAGAGGAATAGACCCCGAGATGATTATGTTCAGGATGCAGGCAAAATGAAAATTGTTCCTTTTTATGGCCCAAAATATGACTTCTAAAGATAAGAGTAATCAGAGAGTGGTAACAACACTCTGAACTACGTAAAATAAGTACAAATAAATTCACCTTAAGATTTGTGCTTTGCTTCTACACATATTAGATTATGTGTTTTTCAGTGAATGTGACAGATCTGTCCCTAGGGAAAGCAGTCTTTCCATTCCTGGACAGCTTCCATATAATCCTATCACTAAGCACTGGTTTCAGGTTTCCAAAGTTAATTATTTCTATTTAATTATTTCAGAAATACGTGGACACTATAAAGCTCAAACAATTATCAAATATGACAAGATACTGAGTCAATTCTAGTCCAATTAATTAGATCTACAATATAATAGATATACCAGCCAGAAAGATTCCTATTGTCCGATCGATTTAGGTCAACCAACAATAGAGGAAAAAAATAAATGCATTACAGAAATCAGTTAATATAATGCATATCATATGAAATATTATAAGGTAGTCAGAATAGAATCAAGAAAATCAAATTTTAAATTCAAATTTTTAAATTCAAATCATTTCACCTACTCACAGTGTGATCTTTGAAATGCTTCTTATTCTTTCAAATTCTCACATTCTTTATCTATGAAATAGAATAATAACGTTGAACATTCAGTTTGTTGAACCTTATAGAAATGACATGGCTTTAAGAGTTACTCAGAAAAAGTTGCTATCTCTTATTGTAGATTTTAAGATGGAATATTTCAGAGCACTAAAGTACTTTAGTTACAACTTTACAAAGATTTTATCATCTGTTGAAATCTATAAGCTAGTAAATAACTCATGTTCTTATTTGAGGGATACAAATAGCAGTTCTTTTTTATATTGTTTGGATAGATCTTCCCTTAGAATTGCAGAATATGTGCATATGTGTGTGTGTGTGTGTGTGTGTGTGTGTGTGTGCACAATCACACACATATATACTCATGCATTTGTTTCACAATGTAATTTTTCTTACAGTAACTCCAAGAAATGAAATATCATAACTTTATAATTTTATAACGTTGCCTTGATACATTCAGAAATTATTCCTAATGAGAAAATGTGTTTAGATTCAAATCTATGTCTGCTTCAAGATCAAATCAGAAAATGACTCCTGTAAACATTTTTAGTATTCATTTTTTCCATATTTTCTTTTACTTTTGTTTCTGTGGGGAAAATGACAGCATTTTTCATCGTTTTCATATCAAAACTTGACAGGTCTTATTGCTACATCTACATTTTAATAAACCAATTCTTGGAAAGGATCTATGCCTTTGCAATAGGTACTACTCTTTTTCCCACTTGATTTTGCTGATTTCACTGCCTACTTTTGATACTCATCTGTTGACTCCATCTCATAAATGTATTTTATTTAGTAAGAACAGTTGTAATGTGTCTCTGCATTCATGTTTGTATATATAAGTGTACAAATAAGTAATCAAACAAATCAATATATGTAAACTGTTTTTAGATGGGGTATGCATCCTCCAGGTCAACACGAGCCCTGCCACCCTCTGTTGTCTTGTTCTGAACTGCTTCCCCTCCTCTCTCCCAGGAGGCAGATGAGTTGGGCTGCTCCTTCAGAGGGCCCCCGACTGATAGAGCCATTGACATACATGTCATTGTGTTGCTGGGTTGGGACTCAGCGATTTTCGAGGTCCCTGCCAATTTTCTGCCTGTTTTTGCTGCTCAACTTACTGAGTAAACATATGACAGTTATTTATCTTTAAAGCGATTCAGATCCAACTCATGGACCAATAGAGATCTTGGGTTCTATGTAAATCTAAATGACTAAATCTATGGAAAATATTCAGAAGGACATTACCTTCATCAGGTAGATAGCAAAACAGTTATCTTCTGCTATTAAAGCACTCTCAGAGGAGAAACTATGACATTTCCAAATTTTTAGCATGTCTAATATACAAATGAAGTATCAAACTTCACTAATTTTAAATTAAAATTTTTACGTACATCCACCCTTTGTTGAAAATGTGCCATTATTTTTTCCTTGCAAGGGCACATTCAATTAATTCTGGTTATTATAAAAATGGCAGGCAGATAGATCAGTTATTGTCAGGCCTAGTGTGGACTTGTACTTGGTCCCTTTCCAAGGAAACTCTTCCAAGGGTCAGCAGATTTTAAAAATATTTATTTTTAAGTCTTGGGTTTCTCTTAAATAGTAATTAGAATACAATATATGATATACTCTGAGATCTAAGTGTGTAAGGACAGCAAAGAATATGAATACAAATGTAAAAATATATGCATATATTTACATGTACATATTTAAAAATGTATACAAAGATATATATTATTGTGTGTGTATACATATGTGCATGTTTATATATCATTGGCATTAGGTTAAAATTAGATATTATATCTAATGACTGGTTATATGTAATAACAAGGTATTATATATAATAATGTAGGAGGATGGCAGTGTGTCTGAGGAGGGGTTTTGTAGGGGTTGGCATTAGAACTGCTGAGAGATTAGGGGACTTGAAACAGATGCTAACAGAGGAATTTCAAGTAAGTGGACACATGGAGTCTAATTTTTATTAAGTTTAGTCAATATAGAAGAAAATACTATATCAGTCTGATGGAGAAACAGAAATCAGAAATCTAGGTTGTATTATCAGTTATTACTTTCCAGGTAAACAGGCTCCAACACTCTGTACAAGAACAACAAAACCAAAGCTGTGGTTTCAAGGTAAAATCTCAGCCTCTAGAGGGGCATTTGGCACCTCGGAGGGTTTTAGTCCTTGTCAGAGGGTAGGGTAGGGAATGGGAAGCAAGTTATGGAGGGCTTTGTACTCTGTGCTGTGCTGGATACAGGTAAACAAGACTGCCTTTGGAGCAAGGACTGAGAGAAAGTCTCAGCGAATGGGAGAGACGAGCTCCTGTCCTCAGGTGTGGAGAGCCAGGTGGTGGCGAGCATCAAACCAAGACACACCAGGAAGTCGCCCAGGCCCGCTGAGGGCGGGGAAGGGGAACCAAGCCCTCTGAGCAAGGTTCACATGGGGCTGCTTCTGGATTTAGCTGTCATTGTTCAAAAACAGTCCACACTGACCTGCAAACAGGGTTTTAAGCGGGGTCTAGTTATTAGGGAACTGGAAAAAATGATCTGATATTATGCCTATATTTCATATCTAAATAATGAAGTCTAAACTAGGAACACTTCATATTAATAAGTGTACAACATTAAATTCATGAGTATCATTCTTTTATGTAATTGAAGATGTAACTTCTCCCTTAAGGAATAAATGTATGCCCAAAATGTGAATGTTAATAATTATTTTTATATGTTGACTTATATGTTAATTGGATCAGGAAACACACTTTAAAAAATATCAAATGAGGTTATCAGTAATATGAACCTTTAATGTATGACTTAATATTTTTATAGCAGTTTACAATTTATAATAAGCATTTCACTTCTACGGTTGCCTTTGAATCCCAAAACTCTGTACATCAGACAAGTGAGTATAATTAGATGAGTTTTGTGGAAAGCAGCACAGGCTGAGTAAGAAAAATATGTCCCAGGTCATACAACTTCTAATAGTTAGCTGTAGACCTCTGGTCACTACTCTCTCACTCCCCCTCCCCCTCTCCCTCTATACCACACTGCCTCTATGTCCAGTCAAAACATATTCTTACTTCCAGGTGCTGCAGCCTGCGGTTGGGTCTTCAGTGAGAGGAAACACTTTGCTTGCTTCTCAGTAACATCTGTTGGGGCTTAGCCTGTCCTCTTAGCAGGCAGCCTGGAGGTTGCAGCCTGGAGTACAGAGCCATCCCTTGCACGCCCTCCCTCTCCATCCCTTAGGACTCATGCTCTCACTCATTGCTCCAACACTGATCTGGGTCCTGGAGAACCTTCCACGAGCTGGTGTCCCTTCTTTAATCGAGCGTTAACCATGTGTCATAGAGCAGCCTGTGTAATTGCCCATAATGAACAGGCCTGGTGGAATTTTCCTTTCTTTCCATTCCAATTCTCTTGTGACCACATAGATGACTCATCTCATTCTCTTTATTACACCTCTATTTTCCTACCACTCTGAAATATCCTAACACTGCCAAGCCTAGGTTCCTACAGTGCTTCAACAGTTGAGATGGACAGGGCTACACCTTGCTTTTAGATGGGCCCGTAGTTCCTCACTGATAAGCTTCCTGCTTGACTCAAGATTGCTGTGCTCGATGGGCATGCCTCAATTTAGGCTCTATGGCTTGAAAATTTTTTATATTATACAGTCACCAGCAAAATGGAACCCTGTCAATCTTTTCTTTAATGTTAACCTTAAAGATAAATAACATAATTACTATTTCTTTTAATTTATCCACTAAGTTTGTGCATGGACAACTTTTTAACAAAGTTTTATTATTGCTCAATGGAATTGTACAGTGTTAGCACTCACAAAATAGGTTAGGTGCAAATTGTGGGCTGATTTGCAGAAACAAGCTGTGACATACAAGAGTGGTTCTTTGGGGAGAAATTCTTATCAGATTCTAAGCAAATAACTCAATCCTAAATTTAAAAAGAAAATCAACCTATTTGCAGCTTCAAGGATGCTTGCATTAGGATGTTTTGAAATGAAGCACACTTGCTTGACTCAAATTACTAGTACCATACTGATCATTTTCTGACTATTGCAACTGAGTTTACAAATACTACCTGTTCAGTGAGTACTACCTGTTATTTATAACTCTGGAGTCGGTAAAGTGAAATACTATCACCTTAGAAGCCTTTGTTTCTCAATCGTGCTTTAGTTGTGCTCATACATTGTATTTCAGAAAACAAGGTTAGACCTGTGAAATATCAGAATTCCTATCATAACAAGGAATCATAACATATATTGAAGGAGAATGTATTTGAAAAGAAATATGCCATTCAATTGAAAGAATGTTACATTGAAAGGGGAAATGGAGGAAATACATTAGTAGAATTCAATTAAATACAGGATATTTTAGAAGACTATGTACATGACTAAAAAGAAATCGGTAGAATTCAATTAAATATAGGAAATTTTAGAAGACTATGCACATGAGTAAAAAAATGTAAAGAAAGCTATCATGGAAAAGGAGGTTAGTAGTTTTCAGTGGAAAATAATAGAAAGAGGAGTGTTAAAACTCTGAATATTTTTTAAAAATCCAGATGACAGAAGAGAGTGGAGAAAGTCTGGGTGATGGTGAAAGTACTATGAATGTGGGAGCAAGCTGCAGACTAACAAGGCTGGACATGAACATGCCTGGTGCTCCTCTGAGAAGGGGCAGGACCAGAGACAACAGTGACTGAGGAAATCCACCCTTCTGATAGCTGCAGGGGCCCCATTTTTTTAAAACAATTTGGTGAATTTTTGTCTTTCCAATTTTATCTCTCACAAACAATAAGAAAAAATATATATGTGCTGTCAGTTTTAGACAGGAGAAGAGCAGATTCAGAGGTATCATGATGGCTGTCTTTAAAGGAAGATGTGGCATATGAGGAAGGGATTACTTAGTCTAATACACAATTCCAGGGGCTATAATTATGACCAATATATAGAAATTCAAGGGGAATTAAGTTCAAGTCAATACAGGTGAGAGTCATTATTGGTTTGTTCATTATTAATGAGTAGGGATGCACAACCGTGAAATAGGCTTTCTAGTGAGGAAGTAAGATGGTAGCATGGATTTACTTATGATTTGAAAATCCAAATAGATAAAGAATCTGAGCGTGAAGGACGCTGATCTCTGCTAGAAGGGAAGAAAATGCTGCTGCTAGATGGAATGTGTTGAATGCTTACTATAATGCACACACTATTCAAAGCCCTTTACAGATTAACTTTTCTGAGAGGAATGAGGGTCACCAAAGAGTTGACAGTAATCAGGAGAAAACTAATATGAGGTGGTACTTGAGAACATCGTGTGGAGGACTCCTGATGGAAAAAAAAAGGTGGTTGTCAATATTGACGGTTAGAACTACATAAGACGAAGTGCACTGAATATCTGGAACTTCAGCTAATAAGATACTGGTAACTTAAAGAAGGCACTTTAAGTATAATATTGAGCAGAATCTAAACAAACCTAAAACCTAGAAGCTGGCTAAGTACCCTGACTAGAGTAATTATGGTTCAGGATTTTAGATGAAATAGTCAAAGATGGTAGAAGGGTTGCAGGAGGATAATTGACACACTGGGATTTTAAAAAAGGCTTTTGGGGGTTAAAAAACTCAAGAAGAAAAAATGAGCTCAACTAGTTTCTATCATGTTCTATACATGTTTCTGATAGATACTATTATTTATTTGTCTAAAACTAAAAGCATGAAATCTGGCTATTTGTCTCAGCATCAAGTTTGACCAGACACTATACTATTATTTACTTAACATAATCACCAAAAATGTATGCTCTCTCTATTTTTTATCTAAATAAGCATCTGTTTCTATGGCACCATTAAAATGATACTGATATGGCAAGTGATTTAAATGAATAGTACAGATAGCGTTCTGCCAACAGCACTTTATTTTGCTTTCCTTATAAATAAAAGAAACTCACTCTATCTCAAATTGAAAACTGAGACGAGATCGTTGCGAAGAATCAATAGGCAACATCAACGGTATCTATGTGAGAGCAAACCAATAAAGTGGAATTATCCTAGGAACTGAACTTAAATGTAGCTGGATGCAAATTCTTTTCCTTTATCATTTTTCCAAAAAGCTTTTCTTTGTTTCCACATAACTAATTTATTTAACTTTTGTTTCATGAACACTCTAAACTTAGAAAATAACAATTGGAGGTAACAGAAGTACTTCTTGCCAATATCTAAAGAATCATCTCACTAGAAGGAGAAGGCTTGTACGTTTTTAAACAGATTGTGACATGGTCACCACCTACATAATTAGTAGTAGCACACTCAAATATTTTTTTAAATTAATCAAATAGAGTGTACTTTTCATAATGTTTTTTCTTTAGAGACCACATATACTTGTTCCTGAGGACCATACATTTTAATTTGAAATATCCTTTGTTTTTCATTCCAGTAGACTACATGCCGCCTTGGCATAATCTCAGCTTCTGAACTGCCCTCAATATCTTGTAAATACTTATATGTAAAATTATGCCTTGATAATATTTTTAATTAGTAGGTATATAGAATAATTTCCAAAGGGGGATGTTAGGATATGTGGGTAGCATATATTGACGTTTTTCTGCTTGCTTTCCACAACATTTATTATAGTAGAAGGACTCATCTATGTAGAAGTGAGAATGTGCAATGCTAGAGAGTAAGTGATCTGACTTTAAACAGATAAATATGAAGCTTTGACAAGTCCTTTTGGGAAACGTTTTGAAGCTACTGTAACCTATACTGAACAGCTATGTTAGCTAGAGATATATCAACCCCATTACAGAAAAAACAGTTAATGAGAATTCTACATAAAAGAATAATTTTCAGTACTCTATTGTTTCAAGCGGTAACTATAGCAGCTACATAACTTTCTTTTTTTTCTCCTCAGCAGAAACATGATCGCTCATGATTCATTGGTCATTTTTATGTTTTGGCTTCTGTGTTACTTTAAAGACATGTTTTAACATGTTATTATTTAATCTGATAAAGGTTATTTATGTAAAAAACAGTAAAAAGATGTTTTATGGTAAAATGGTGAAACTATTTCCTTTACAGTTAGAAACAAGAAACAAGTTACTTTTATCACACCTTTTTTCAATTTTGGGTATTCATTGCCGAAAAAGTCGTGTGCAAATTGGAAAGAAAAACCTGCCAAAACCTGCAGACTGTACTATTGTAAATAAAGACAATTTGATAGAAATATATAGATATTGTTAGAATTGACAACAGAGTTTAACCAGACACTTGAATACAGGTTTAGAGTTACAAATTGAAAGCATGTGCAAATTCACATGAAGTAAAAAATTTTTTAGAAATTAGACCCCATTTGAAATGACAAAGAAACACTCCCTAGGAATTTATTGTACAAAACTGCACAAAAATTTATTGTATAAAGCTGTATAAAATTATATTAAATTAAAAAATATGTAATTGAAAATTCTTTTAAAAAAACAGAGTTAATGGTGGATATAACGAGGTTTACAGCTTGAAATTTTCAATAATCAAAAATATAAAATCTCTGGAAAGTGATTTGCAGATGCAATGCAGTTCTAATCCAAATCGAGTTGTGTGTGTGTATTTAAATGGATTATTTTACCTAAAGTTTAAATGGAGTGAAAAGAACCTACAGTATATAAGATAATTTTAAAGGAAAAACATAGGATGATTTGTTCTACCAAGTATCAAGACTAACGGTAAAGCTACAGTCATCAAGAAAATGTAGTATTGGTGCAGAGATAACACAAATGAACGGAGAAGCAAGACCTCAGAGACACACACACACACATTTCATTTAAGTGGGTTAATGAGGAAAAGAGACCTGTTGTCATGTTGCTCTGGAATGAGTGATTATAACAATGTATACAAGGGGAGGATTAAATTTCTTCTTTATATCCTACACAAATAAAATTCCAGGTAGATTTAAAACCTAGTATAAAAGGGTAACCTATACAATTTTAATACACTGTAGGAGAATATTTTCACAACCTCAGCATGGATGCATGCTTCACCTGGAAACAAAAAAAAGCACAAACACAAGGATTGTTGAATTCAACTTCCTTAAAATAATTTCTGTGTACTGAATAAAACAATAACAGTGAAAAATCACGCCACATTTGCAACACAATAAAATATTTTCAGAATATATAAACAACCTTCAAGAGTCTGTAGAAGAAAAAGATACAAATCTAATAGTTATATTGGCAAGAGCTTTGTACAGGAACTTCATAGAAGAGAAGGTCCGGGTGGACCGCAAGTATGTGAAGTATTAATCAGGGAAAAAGAAATGTAATTATTTTCTTATACATAGTATTTTTCATAAAGACAATTGAGTGGCACACTATGTCAATATATATTTGAAATTGCCTCATTTCTTCTAGAATTTAATTTTGTAGATAATTAAACTTCAAGTATTTTCTCTTTGTGGATAATTTAATTTTTTAGGCTGGATGATTGTACAGCTTTTCTCACCCTTACAATTTAGAAATGATAAAAGGCTATGACTTATTTGACAGATATCTGGTGAGATTTTTAATATAAAAATTTAAGCATCTTACCCTTGAAAAAATTTTAAATATTTATTTCTTCTTTTTCTCCTATTTTCTACATATGGGCTCCTATATATAAGATTTCACCAATTAGCTCTCCCCACATCTTTTTTTTTCTTCCTAACTTCCATCTCTTTGCCTTTTATTCCTTTGAGTTCAGAGAATTTTCTGAGATTCCCTTTTGGTTCAACAATTTTCTATTCTGCCTTATTGAAACTATTTTTCACTGCTTTAAAAAGAGAACAAAAAAATCTTGCAATCATGGTTTGCATTTCCAAAACCTCCCTCATTTTCACAAGAATCAGCTCTAGATTTACTAGTGCAACTTGTTTTCTAATTTTTCCCAAATCAAAAGAATTCTTTTCTTTTTTTTATAACGACTAGTTTTACAAAGTATCATTTGCTTTCAATTCTCATTTTGTCCTGTTCTTTTCCATGCTGAGTGTTTTTACATTTCTAGATTTTTTTTTTCCTTTTTCTCCTTATACTTTTATAGAGAGGTCTGCGTATATTAGCATTGGGAGAGAGGTGGGTCTTTTCCCAATATTATTTCTGATCAATTCCTTTCCTTTCAGATACAAGTCTAACTATTAGCTACACTATAGAATTTCCTTTTTATATTAAGCATTGAATTTTCTGGGGAGTGTTTGGCTTTGGGAAGAGAGCAGTAGCTTGGGAATTTTTTTCCTCTCTGAAACAATCTCTTCTCTAAGTGTGCCTTGGCAGCCCAAACACAGGAAGTGCAGTCCCCCTCTCTGAATGGCCTCCTGGCTTATGTAACTCTTCATGTTTTCTCTGGTTCTATCCCAAAAGCTGTCTTATTCCTATAATTACAATTTTAAAATTATTACTCTTAATAATTTTGACTCTAATGTTATTCTTTGTGTGAAATTAATATTGACATAACAGTATTATTTACCATTTTCTGTTAATGTTAACTTTAAGCACTATATTGTTTAGGGTTATTATTTATGTAAAGCTTATTTTTTTCCCACGTTTATTGAGATATAATTTACATATAACACTATGTAAGCTAAAGGTTTACAACATGTTGATTTGATGCATTAATATATTGCAAGATAAATAGCAACGTAGCATTAGCTAACACCTCCATCACCTCACATCATTACAAATTCCTTTCAACTAATTATACAGTATTATTAACTATAATCATTATGCTATACCTTAAATCCCCAGCACTTATTGATCTGAAACTCAAGTTTGCATGTTCAGACATTGGTGAATGTTTTACCAACATCTTCTGATTTTCCCCAAACCCCCGTTCCTCATAGTCAGCATTCTACTCTCTGTTTCTGAGTTCAGCTTTAAAAAAAAAATGTGATATCCTACAATATCTGTCTTTTTCTTCTGACTTATTTCACTTAGTATAATAACCACGTTGTTGCAAATAGCGAGATTTCCATCTTTCTCATGGCTGAATAATATTCCATTGTGTGTGTGTGTGTGTGTGTGTGTGTGTGTGTGTGTGTGTGTGTGTACACACACCACATTTTTATCCATTCATCCAGTGACAGATTGATAGGTTGTTTCCTTATCTCAACTACTGTGAATAATGCTGTAATGAACATGGGGATGCAGGTATCTCTTCAATATTCTATTTTCATTTCTTTTAGATATAGTCAGAAGTGGGATTGCTGTATCATATTGTAGGTGTATTTTAAAAAATTTTATGAATTTACAAACTGTTTTCCTTAATGATTGTCCCAATTTACATTCACATTAACAGTGCCTAACGGTTACATTTTCTCCAAAGCCTTGCCAACACTTATCTCTTTTCTTTTGGATGATAACCATGATGCAGTGATATCTCATTGTGGTTCAGATTTGCATTTCCTGATTAGCGATTTTGAGCACCTTTTCATGTACTTGTTGCCCTGTATATCTTCTTTGGAAAAATGTGCATTCAGGTCCTTTGCCTACTTTTTAGTCTAATTGTTTATATTTTTGCTGTTGAGCCCTATGAGTTCTTTATATATTTTTGATATTAACCCTTCATCAGATACATGATTTGCAAATATTTTCTCCCATTCCATAGGTTGTCTTTTCCTTTTGTTGATTGTTTCTTTTGCTGTTCAGATGTTTTCTGTTTGATGTGGTCCCACTCATTCAATTTTTGCTTTTTTGCTTGTGGTTTTGGTGTCAAATAAAAACTCTGTTGCCAAGACCATTGTCAAGGAACTTTTTTTCCTATGTTTTCTCCTAGGAGTTTTATGATTTCAGTTCTTATGTTCAAGTCTTCAATCCATTTTGAAATAATTTTTATGAGTGGGGTAAAGTAGAGGTCCAGTTTTATTCTTTTATATGTGGTTATCCAGCTTTTGCAGCATTATTTATTGAAGAGACCATCCTTTCCCCACTGAGTATTCTTGACTCCCTTGTCAAATATTAGTTGGCTATTTATGCAAGGGTTTGTTTTGTTTCATCTATTTCCATGCTAGTACCATAATGTTTTTAGTACTGTAACTTTGTAGTATAGTTTGAAATTAGGAAGTGTGATAGCTCCAGTTTTGTTCTTCTTTCCCAGGATTTCTTTGGCTATTTGGGGTCTTTTGTGGTTCCATGCAAATTTTAGGATTGTTTGTTCTATGTGAGTGAAAAATGCCATCAGAATTTTGAAAGGGATTGCATTGAATTTATAGATGGCCTTGGGTAGTATGGACACTTTAACAATAGTAATTCTTCTGAACCATGAATGAACACAGGATATCCTTCCATTCATATCTTCTTCAATTTCCTTCCTTAAAATCCTATAGTTTTCATCATACAGATATTTCACCTCCATTGTTAAATTTATTCCCAAGTATTTTGTTGTTTTTGATGCTACTGTGAATGGAGTATTTCTCTTTATTCATTTTTCAGATATTTTGTTGTTAGAGTAGAAATACAACTGATATCTATATGCTGATTTTCTTTCCAACAAATGTACTGGATTTGCTGATTAATTCTACTAGTCTGTTCATTTCAGCTTGAAGAACTTATGTCAGCATTTTTTGTAAGGAAGGTCCAGTGGTCAGAAATTCCCTCAACTTTTGTTTGGAAGCTCTTTCTCTCTCTTTCATGTCTGAAGGACAGGGCGAAAGATTTTTAGTTGTAAGTTTCTTTTTTCTTTCAGCCCTTTGAATGTTACCACTTTACTGTCTCCTGGCCTTAAGATTTCTGCTGCAACTCTGCTGATAGCCTACGTAAGCTAAAAGCTTTACTTCTCTTACTGCTTTTAAGATTCTCTTTGTCTTTGATTTTTTTAGTTTTATTGGAACTTGTCTTGGAGATGCCCTCTTTAAGTTGATTTTGTTTGGTGATCTCTGAGCTTCATGATTGTGGATATCTACATCTTGCACAAGGTGGAGAAGTTCTTAGCCATCATTTCTTTAAACAAGCTTTCTGCTCCTATTTAACTTCTCTTCTACTTCTAGAAATCTGATAACTCACAGATCTCTCCTTGGAGGGTATCTCATGGATTATGCAGGTTTTCTTCATTCTTCTTCATTTTTTCTCTTTTCCCCTCTGACAGGATAAATTCAAAATTCCTGTGTTTTTTCTCACAGATTCTTTATTATGCTTGATCTATTCTGGTGTTGATGTTATCTGTTATACTTTTTTTCATATCATTTATTGTATTTCTCAGCTGTAGAGTTTTGTTTGGTTCTTTCTTACAATTTATGTCTCTGTTAAATTTCTCATTTTGTTCGTGCAATATTTCCTGATTTTGTTGAATTGTCTTTGTGTTTTCTTGTAGCTCACTGAGTTTTCTTAAAACAGCTATTTTGAATTTTGTATCAGGTAAATTGTAGAGCTCCATATCTTTGGGGTTAGTTACTGGAAGTTTATTTTGACCTTATTGTGGTGTCATATTTTCTTGGTGTTTCATGTTCCTGGAACTTTTGCTGTTTTCACATTTGAAAGAGCAGTCACCTCCTCAAGTCTATACTAAATTTCCTCTCCAATGAATCCAAGTTCATGGGGTCTTTTTACCCCAAAGGTATGCTGGAAATTCTTCTCTGGAAACCAGAACTTCCCCAAAAGCTCTCTCATCTGTGAATAATTGTCTAAGAGTACTTTTTTAGGAATCCTAGACCATGGCCAAGAAGGGCTACAGACTTCATGAGCCACCACAGGGTCTACAGTCAGGAATGAGGTCTGTATGCCTGTTCCCCAAAACAGGGGTGCACGAGACTCCTTCTGGGTTTCTTGGGTTTATAATGCTGGATCCCACAGCTCCCACAAAGGCATTTTTGTCCATAGATAGAAGCTGAATTATTGTCATTGGGGGTGTGTGAACAAAAGTGAGGATGTCTTACTCGGCCATGATTCTGATTTCACTTCTCTGAAGCTCATTGTTAAATTTTCGTTATAAGTCAAATTTATATTATTTTATATTTAAATGTAATTTTAACCATCTCTATTAATTTTCATTATTTGAAATTTTCATGGCTGGCAGTTCTACATGGTGCTTAGGATGTACCTGTATATATGCACATGAATTCTGATTTTGCCACTTATTTTGACCTCCCTGGTATCTCAGATTCATCATCCATAAAATGGAGAAAATAAGGCTGCTGGTCTCATATGGCTTTTGCAAATGCTAATACATCATGGAATATAAATTGCATATTCTCATATCATTTCTATCTTTCTATATTGTTTTCTAAATTTTAAAAACTTTTTTTTCATTTACCTTGTTTTTTCCTGATTCCATGTAGGATATGTTGCTCATTTATATCTTCTCCATGTTATTTTTTCAACTGGCTTTAAATTCTACAAAAAGTATCCTTTAAATAATTCAAAATCAATTTTTAATATATATTTAATTGATTATAAAAATTAAGGGGAAACTATTAACTCAAGTATGGTGAAGTAGTCTTGTCCATTGCTCTTGTATCATGATCAACATAAGCTGAGATTTTAATGTCCTATCTCTGTTATTTTTAACAATATTGAACATACTACTCTTCAACGATTTTTGACATTTTTATATATATGACTCATATGATACCTATGTAAATTATTTATAGTAAATCAATTCTCAACTGCTTTTATGCTTACCTCATGACTTGCCTATTTTGAACTCTTAATCATATTATAATATTGTATGTCATGAAGTATTTTTTTCCTTTCCACAGAGGCACTTAGGCAAATTTTTTACTGACTTCATACACGAAGGACAGTTTGAAGGGCTATAGAACCCTGTGTTTTCGAAATATTTGGTGCTGCAGAAAATAAGCCTTATGTCCTTTTATTTATTTATTTTATTTAACTTATTTTGTTTTATGACTTCAAAATATTGCCTGCTTGGATTTTGGTAGGGTTTGCATTTCTTCATTATGTAATTCAAAATCCTTTTTGGACATTCTGTACATTAATTTCTTTACCAGTATGACTGGTAGTCAAAAAAGATACTTTGTAGGTACCCTCAATATCCCTTTTTAAGTCAGAAAAATACTTTTCTCCTCAAATTTTATCATTTCTTTTGCTCTACTTCCTTTACGTACTTCATCAGGATTTTCAATTATTCATATATTAATATTTTTTCTTTGTCTTAATGTAAAACATCTTCTTTGTTGATTTATATTTTTGTACTTTTAGAGACATCCTGCATTCTGGAAAAGCTTTCCCTCCTCCCCCAGGAGTTTAAAAGGGAAATGCTGTGGTTTGCATTTTCCATTTACTTTTCCTTAAGGACTTCACATAAAATATATCAGTTAAAGAAACCGTATATTAGGCACTGATTATTCATAAACTTTGCTTTAGAAGTTTTATATTTATAGGAAAAGTATTAAGATAGTATAGAAAGTTCCCATATAATCCCCCTTCAATGTCCTCTGTTATTAACATCTTACACTGGTAAAGTTCATTTGTCAAAATGAATGAACCAGTTAATTATTATTAACTAAAGTCCATCCTTTATACAGATTTCTGTTTTTACCTAGTAGTTGAGAAGTTTTTGCAATTGCTTATTTTTGGATGGCTTCCTACAGGGCAGATGCAGTTAAGGAAAAATAATGTAAACCCTTAGGTTCTTTAAAGCCATGTTTGTTTGTTTGTTTGTTTGTTTTTCAGATTAGGATCCCAGGGTCATCAAATTTGCTTCTGAAATTGTTGAAACCTCCTGAGTCCTATCCTAGAATTTGGATTCAAATTTCTGATTGTAAGAACCTGCACCTGCCTTTTTCAAAAGACCCTTGGCTGGCCCTGTGCACCCTCAAGAGGGAGAAACTTTGCTGTAAGTTGTAGCAGTGTGATCCAGGTGTTACCTTTTTAGAAATGGGAGCTTCTAGTAAGAGATTTGCTGAAGGTGCAGGAGTTCAGAAGTGAGGCTCTGACCTATTACTTCTCATCTTGTGTTCTGTAGTGGCTGCCAAGATATTTTCCCACTTTTAGCACTGCTTGTGTTCCAGTCTAATTTTCATTTCTGCTGACAGACGATTCTTCTGAAGCCATAATTATAACCAAGCTTTACTTTTTCCCTACCCCTGATGCCCATGCTTAATAAATCCAGGCCAGGTGCCTTAACAGAGCCCTCAAGGACCTTCAAATATGGCTTCCATGTTCATTCTCATTCATCTTTCTATGCATTCCTAGGAATCCACCCAAGTTCATCTCCTCATACCTACTCATTTTATTTGTACATTTAGAAATACTCTGCTTTTATCCTACCATATTTGTGCCTTATAATTCCATAACTAACTCAAAGCCACTAACCACTGTCATCTTTGATAGCTAGAAGTGGCCATTCTAGACTATTCTGTCTCCTTCTAATAAACTCTTCAAGAATTTTGGATTGTATCAGTCATATGCACTTTAATGGTCCCACCTTATTTTTTTGGGGGGTTTACATTTATTTCCCCTGTTCATTGTAAGGGCCTCCTCATTAAATCGTGAACCCACTTATTATTATTCAAATTTGTACCTCTCACAGCTTCTTGCACTTATCCTTTTATGTAGTTGTACTTAGCAAATGATTACATGAATAAAATAATGGTTAGATTACAGAGTTTGCACAGGGAGTCTAGGATTAGTCTAACTGGTTAGCAATTCATTTCTGTTTACAAATAAGTTATCTCATCTCCACCTAAACCTGCTCCATACATAATCTTTTTAAGCCACCCCTTAAACCATTCTACTCACTAAGAACATACTACTCACTAAGAACAGGTTATTCTGAAGAAAACTCCTTTAGCCCCACTCCTGTTTGTTTCTATTAACCCTATTGCTACCCTGAATGTTAGTTATTTTAAAATTATTGTTTACTACAGTTATATCCTAAATGCTCTATTTGTACTTCTTTGAGAAACCTGAAGACTTCAACTGCTTAGCATTATTATCTTGAATAGTCTCTGGTAGTCCCTTCTATTGTCCTCCCTGTATCTGTAACCTGAAACTTATCCTCTGTCATACAGTGCATAAAGTTCCTTAGAATAAATAGGAGGCAAGAAAGGAACTTAGTGGGAAGAGGCTCAGGCTTGCTGGACACTGAATAGTGAGAAGACATATTTATCTGGGCTAGGTGAAGTTTACTAATCTTTCTTCAAAAGCAGTATGGAATTTTGGAAAGCATTTTGGGCTAAGGTTATAATTGGAGTGCAAGGATCTCAGAAGTTGATTTGTTATATAATTAAAGACAGTCTCTGTACCAGGTCTGTGATTTATGACTTTATGAGCTTGCAGAGAGAGGTCAATGAACTTTTCTGATTCTCAGTTTTCTCATCCAATATTGGGAATAATGACACCTGATCTTTGTCTTGTCAATGACTGAACATTCACTTAATCACATAAAGACTCGGTGTTTAACTCTAGAATAATTTGCAAATGCAAGAGATCACTAAAATGCTGATGAATTGACAGATGAGCATATTTTTTTATCATAACCATTTTAGGAACTCTGTTAAGAACCCTTTTGGAGATATACCATACACTTCATGTTTCTTTGTCAAAAAATGTTGTGACCCATATTAAAAAACTATTTAATCCCAATTTTAGGAGCACACACACATTCTACTGTTCTGATTTTAAGATAAATAGGGGCATTAAAATATTTTGGATATATTAAATACATTAATCTCATATTGCCTATTTCAATTTTTAGTTGTTATAAGTGTGAGTAGTTTTAACAGATATATAATTAAAGTATCTTAGCATTTTTCTTCACTTTAGAAATAGCTACTGTGAGAAGTAAAATGTGTTTATAAAGCTGCAAACATTAAGCAAAGCTAGATCATAGCAGTTTTTTTTTGTATTGGCAGAAGTCTTCCTGTTAGTTTAAGGGAAGAAAATGAAATTCCTCTGAATAGTTGAAATATAAAATATTATTGGTTCAGTCTAGCTAAATAAATTCAATAATCATTAGAAATATAATTAATAAACCAGTGGACACTTTCACTGTGCCAGGATGCACATGACTTTCTGCTGTTAGTTCTGCACACATGCTGTTGCTTATGCTTGGTTTGGAGAGTCACCTACATGCGTCATCTGGTTCACATGCCCTCTGGGAAGGGCCTAGAACTCTGAAAGGAATTGCCATCACAACCCACCTCATGCCCTCTTTCAACTTTATATCCCCAACACAAAATATTCCTGGCAGGGAGTAGCTGCTCAATACATATTCAATAAATAGATGAATTCGCTTTACAATTTATAAATTGAATAAAATAAATGTGTTTTGAAGAAAAAGCACAAGAATTTCTGCTTACCAATTTTCCATGTCTATGAATACAACTAAAATAATTACTGAAAAGCATGTAGTGTGGCAAGTCACAATGCTATGTCTTCTCAGGGTAGAGGGATGCATAGAGAATGGCCTCTTCTCTCCAATTTTTAAACCAATAAGACAACTGAGACATGATCCATACAGCTTTGGTGTAAGGCCTTACATATCATGTGGGTGTGTGTCCCTCCCTCCCTCTTCCCTTCCTTACTTTTTTTCTTTTGAAGAAAAACAATGGGGAAACTTTGAAGAAGGGACATTCCTCATTGAGGTAATCAGAGGGTGTCACTTAAGCATAAAGATTCCTCAATAGAAGCAAGACTGGAAAAAGAGTAAGGGTTGGCATGAACAAAACATTACAGACAGAGCAGGGAACACATGCTTCTGGTGCAGCGGTAGCACAGTGGGATCAGAACAGATGTGTCAGGAACACAATTACTGTTAAAAGAATTGAGAAAAGGACAGTCACATTTTTAAGAGTCTTAAGGTATAAGATTCGATCTCCCTTCTGGATGTCTTGATGTCTTATCCATTCATCCAACTAACTTCTGGAAATCTTTAAGGGATATTCACTTCAAATTCATCATATTCAAAGCACAAAGGGGAGCTGATGAAAGTTTTTGTTCGAGTTACCTGGTGACTGACTCAATATGAGGAGAAATGAGGAATGTGCTAGCTTTATTGTTAGAAAGTGGTTTTTGAAATTGTGAAGTGCCATGTACTCCTCTTTACCTAAAATAGAGACATGTGAAATCCCACACAGGAAAGGAGATTAAGCAGCCAATCACAGGAGTAAGGTCTGATGGATGAGGTCAGAAAGAGGTGAGACAAGTTCAGTTAAAGACATCAGGGTGAAGGTTTTTGGCCAGAGATCCAACTGGTTAACGGGGATATAGGAGTGGGTTTTACAGGTGGGAGAGATGGTGCCTGGGATGACATGATGTCTTGCTGTGTGGTGGGGGTCAAGGGTGAAGGGACAGGCTCACAGAGGGGATGGGAAATGTAACACTAAGTACAGTGATGCAACATCAAACCCTTAGTGTGCCATTTTGGTCAGGGGACTATTGTAATGCTTTAACAAGAAGCAGCAGAAAGGAAAACGAATGATTATTACACTGCATCATTTAAAACTTCTATGTAGCATAAAAGTGACTTTTGAAGTGACACGTATGGAGAACTAAATAGACATTTTTCAAAAAGGACATCAAAATGGCCAACAGATACAGGAAAAGATGCTCAACATCAGTAATCATGAGGGAAATACAAATCAAAACCAAAAACACAATGAGACATCACATCACACCTGTTTGAATGGCTGTCATCAAGATGGCAAGAGGCAGTGGGCTCTGGGGAGGCAGAGGTGGAAAGGGAACCACTAGACATTGTTGGTGGGTATGGAAGTTGGTCCAACCACTACAGAAAACAGTATGGAGGTTCCACAGAAATTAAAAACAGATCTACCATACAATCTAGCAATTGCACTGCTGGGTATTTCCTGAAAGAAGTGAAAACAGGATTCTGATGAGATATATGCACTCCCATTTTATGGCCACATTATTTACAATAACCAAGATATGGAAACAACCCAACTGCCCATTACAGATGATTGGATAAAAAAGATGTGATGAAAACACACAGTGGGATATTATTCATGAGAAAGGAGGATATCATTCCGTTGGTGACAACATAGATGGATATTGACAAATTATGCTAAGCAAAATAAGTCAGAGAAAGGTACACTTATACGTAGAATATGAAGAGTTAAACCTGTGAAAAACAGAGTAAAATGGTGGTTACCAGGGGAGGGGCGTGGGGGTGGTGGGCCAGAGTGATGGTGTTTAAGATGCAAATTTGTTGGCATAGCAATTGAGCCACAGAGATTTAATGCACAGGATACATTATGATATTGTACCATAATTATGTAATATGATAAATATCACTGCATCGACAATCATATTACAGTATGTAAATATATCAAAATAAGCTGTACACCTTAAACTTATACAATGTGACACGTCAACTTATTCCATAAAAATATAATACTTATGGGAACTTATGTTTAGGGAAAAAAGGAAAGGAATATGATGAGGTCAACCAAAAAAACTACCAAAGTTGGGTTACTTTCAGTGACTGTTGTTGTTTGAATTCAGTATTTGTTTGATCAAGGTGATGCTTTTAGTTTTAAACCAAAGTTTTTGAAAATATGGGCATAGTTTCAAAAGAAATGCATTCCTTCAAATCATATTTATTATTTAAATTTTACATGAACATTTCACAGAGCAATAGTGAAACAATTGATATATGTATATTTTTCTAACAACTCCATGTGTAAACATATGAAAAAAATAGATTATATGTAAGTGAAAGCAGAGTCCTTTGAATAATTTGAAACAAACCCATTTTGACATCCCATAAATTGTTCTTTTATTCATTAGTTCATTTTCTGTGCATGATTGTTGGTCGTATGAAATCTTCGCCCTGTACAAATGCAGAAGCGTTTCCATTGTGCTGGAATGCCTTTTAGATTCAAAGAAACTTTCAAAAAGTATGTAAGACCGCAATGTGTAGAAAGGACTTCACTATCTACCTAGATTACCGTGGTTCTAGCAAAGACATTGTATTTCGCTCATATTGCCTCATGCCTATTATATTTTATGTCCATTAATTTCCGGTGGCCCCTCATGTCTGTGTTCTCTGTTAAGGCATCCTTAATTCTACCTTTTAGATTTATATTTCCAATTTATCTACCATCATCATTTTCCTGCCTGTGACTCAGCTTAGAGTAGCCTTTTGCTTTGCAAGATAATTGTATGACCTTCTTTCTCCCGTACCTTCCATAGGGCAATGATTTAGTAGTTTTCTTTTCCTCCTTCATATTCTCCTCTTCTCTCCTCTTCCTGTGCAGATCTGTTAAATGTTGATACTGTCTAGGCTTCTATTCTCAGGCCTCTTCTCAGGCCACAGGTTTCCCGGCTGACCATTTTACTCCCATACTTCTTTTCCATTGCAGTCAGTCTTACAGAGCTGCAGCTCTCTCCTTGGCTCCAGAACACACTGCAAACTTCTTCTAAGCAGCTTTCTTAGGTCTCCCTCAGGCTTTTCTAATTCACTATCCCCATTACCCAGCCAAGTGTATCTATTCACAACTCCCTTCCTTTTCCTCTCCTTTATCGACCACTCTTTTCCTTTCTTTTCCATCTGCCCCCCACAGATATCAAATGCCAGGAGACACAATAATAAATAAACTGAACATAGTTCACACCTCAAGGGGGTATCACTCAAATGAAATAAAATGGCAATTCTCAACAGGTCAATAGGGTGGCCAGATCATGAAGGAAATCGATGTAATACAAATGTGCAAAGATAAACTTCCGTAGTAACAATGTTGATGATAATTTCTATCAGGGTGGCAGCGGCTTGCCATTACTGACAACACACAAACACATTCATAATCAATCTTCTTTCAAGGAGAGCCTTCATATTCATAGCACCGCCCCTTTCCCCACTTCCACCTCCTCACCTCCAGGTATTAGAAAAAGGCATCAACAGGAGGTTTTATTAAATGTCTTCCTTCCAAGTTCTACCAAATTATGAAGGACTTGTATTTGGTTCAAAAGGTTCTCTAAACGTAAAAAAAAAAAAATCAGTTAAAAGCACCTAGTTAGTACTCATTCCGTGAGCAGTCTCTGGTTGTTCATGTGTGATTGGGACACTTGCCGGTGAAGCTTTGTAATGGGGTTGGTGGGGGGGACCTGATGAAGGGGTAGTTTAATAATCGTAATATTGCACATGTAATTGTAAATTAATGATAATAAAATAAATTATATTAAAAAAAAAGAAAGAAAAAAATATATTTCTACATCTTTAACTGTCAAAGAAAAGTGAATTATTTCTAGGAAACTTTCATTCCCTGGGGAAAAAGATTTAGAATAGGCATTAGAAATTGTGTAAATACAGTGGTTCCAAATAGAGCAAGATTCTAGCTGTCCAGCAGCTTGTGATCCATACTTGAAGCATCATTACACAGATAATCATCCAGTTGTAATTGGGGGTGATGTTCTTCATTCATAAAAATAAAATAAAATAAAATAAAAATAAAAAGAAAAAGAAAAAAAAAAAGAAAATATCTGGTTAATGCTACCAAACTATCAGCCCCAGGCCTTATTTAAGCCTGATGTGGAAACAGCTTTATAACTAAAAGGGTCGAGGAAGCCACAGTCCTCTTATTTGTCAAGGACCCTCGATTAGAATCTGTGGACTGTGTTGAGGCTGAGAATGGTTTAACAGCAAAAGCCTTTTGGAACAAGCTGGTTGCTTAAGAACTAGAGACCAAGCCTTCCATTCTTTTCCTCATCCTTTCCTAGGATGCAGAAGCCAAACGCTAAATGAAAACATTCACTATCCTTTAAACGTGCTTTACATTAAGTATTTGGGATCAGGTTTGCAATCGGCTCACTTATGAGGATTTCAATCCTAATGTGCTCACAAAGCAGGGGGTGTTGTCTCTGATGAAGTAACTTTGCTCTCAATCTGATACCTCTGAAAAAGTTGATGTGATAATGTAGATCTTGAGGCATGAGGCATTTCACTGACGATCGCTAGAGTCTCCATCATCAGCAGGTTTGGGATTAACATCAGGAAAGGCAAACATTAAAGAAATGCAGTTTTTATTTCATTTTTAGTTCCCTGTTAAGGTACGATTTTGTGAGCATGACACCTGCAGAACAGCGTGATGTTCCCTGTCCAAAGGTGAGATGTAATGAAGAGATTCAGCAGGAGAACTGGTGGCTTGTCCATCCCAATAGTTTACTGTCTCTCCAGACATAACCACCACTGGGAAGCTGCCGTATATCCTCCTGGGTCTGTGTGTGTATCCGTGAACAACATACAGTATGTTGTATGTTTCAAAGTTACAGAGATATAATGTACATGTGTTTCTTCGACACACACAGTTATTGAGATTTACTCATTGGATATATAGTCCTAGTGTGTTATTTGATTTTTTTAACAAAAATCTAGTTTTCCATTTTAAAAATATACCATCACTTCTTATCCATTTCCCTGCTTGTGGAAAGCTAGGCTATTTTTTTTAATCCTGTACGGACACTGTTAATATGAACAACCTTGTCCACGTTCCCTCGGGCACACCTGGAAGGCAGGTGCTCAGAAGTGGAATTGCCATGCACGTACACGTCACCTTTTTGGTTCTGTTTTTGTGGACTGTGTTGTTTAGGCCTCCAGGTTCTGAAATATCTTCTTAGAGCTTGGTTTCTTTGGCCACCCTAAATACGTCTTTTTCTTTGTTTTTAATAAAGATTTATTTTGTTTTCGATACTATTCCTGTTCAGGTTTTTTTCTGGGCTAATATATGTCTGATATATTTTTCCATTTGCTTTCAACACTTCTGTGTCATTATGTTTGAATGATACATTTATGAAGAATGTAATGGTGGATTTAAAAAAATCCAACCTGGATTTCCTGTCTTTGAAGGGGTGAACTTAATTCACTTCCTTTGTCATTATTACTGACATATTTGTAATTAATCTACCATTTTATTCTATTGATGATGAGTTTTCTTTGCTACTTCTTACTCTTTCCATTCTTATACTGAAGTTATCATTTTTATTTTAGTTCCTTTTCTCCTTTGACCAATTAGAAGGCCATAGAGTCTATTTCTATTCCATAATGAGTATAATTTTCTAACCTACATAATTGAATTAAACATAAAGCTTACCAACATTTCTACCCTTCCTGTAAAGGGTACATAGGCCTTAGGACATGTTACCTATGATTATAGCAGCCTCACTGTCCATAATCTCATCTGGTGTTTTAGATTCATGTTTTACGATCCCCAATTGGTTGTAAATTTAATTCACCAATAATTTTTGTAATTGTGTGTTTCTTCTTGTGTAACACTGTCATTTAGGGGTTCAATTTCCTTTCTGCAGAAATTTATGTTTAGTTATGTCACTGAATTTGCATGAGTGGAAAAAAATACAGGCTTTTTTGATCAGAAAATACACTTTATCCTCATTTTTTTACAGCTTGTGGGGTATTGGATTCTACATTGACAACTGTAGCACACTAAAGATAGTAAGTATCCCACTGGCCTTTTATGATGCTTTTGAGGAAAATCCTATCGATGTAGTATTATTGTTTCTTTGGAGATAATCTGTGTTTTTGCTGTTTCTTTTCAAACTTTCTTCCTTGCTATACTATTTTGTAGTTTTACTACAATGTATTTAGCTCTAACTTTGTATTTATTTATTTTATTGGAACGCATGGTATTCTAATACTTAGGACTTGCAACACTTCAAAATTTCAACTATTTCAAATAGAATTCTTCCTATTTCTTTCTTTTCCTTTCCCTGGACCATAAATTTAATCTAGGTAGTAATTTTTCATTCTAGTTTCCATATCTTAATTGTTCTTGCATATTTTTCAAATTTGTTTCTGTATGCTGACTATGGCTGGTTTTCTCAGCTCCATCTTTTTTACCTGTTGAGTGTTTAATTATAATGGTATTTTTCATTTCTAGAAGTTCATTTTAATTCTTTTCTAAACTTACTTGTTTTTTTCCCTTTTTAGAAATATTTCTTTATTTATAATCTTTCTTTCATCTCTTCAGTTAGTTTAAATTTATGTATTTTATAATCTTTTTCAGAATTACTCTTAGATAAATTGCTAGGAATCTAAACATCATTATGCACACTGCCTGTCACTCCCTCAGAGAAGCTTGTGTGATTGTGAATGTCTTCCTTTTGAGTTAATTTTTAGTTCAGTTATTTATTTATTTTTTAAGTTATCTAGTTAATTTTCTTTTTTCCTTGTATTCTTTGGGTATTCCAAGGTTTTTACTGACCTGGGACCTATTTAAAAATAAATGATCATTTTAGGATTTTAGTTTTCATGCTCTTGTGTAAAGTTGTAACCTACTTCTGTGTCTGGCATAACATTAGTTTTATTAAATGTCTTTTCCCCTAAATGGAGTCTGAGGCTGACACATTTCCAGAGATAGTGACAGGAATTCTGTCATGTTATTTTACGGATGGGAGTTTTTCCTGGATTTCAGCTTTAAGTTTCCCTATCATGTTCAGATCAAAGTTTACATACCCTAGTCCCACTGGGAATCCCAGATTCTTAAAGATTCTTAAAGTCTGCATTCAGGTCTAAAATAATCTTTATAAAACATGGTGATCATTTTGCTACCCAGTTTTAAACTTGTGTTTAAATGGTTTTAACAAGCTTCCTGTTACTCCTCAGATAAAGGTGAATATTGTCAACTTTGCTTATTAGTTCTTTCCAGGTCTTGCTAGTACTTCTCTTTCTTCCTGTTACCTTTTTATTTTCTCCTCTCTCTATACTCTAGCTGTGCTCGACTTCTTTTAGGTTTTTGAACATGCCATGCTCTTTCTTGTTTCTGGGTCTTTAAACAGCTGTTTGTATTACATAGGTTATGTCTTTCACCTTCCCTTTTTAAGATAACTCTTAATTCCTTCTCATATTCTCCACCATTCTTAAATTCTTTCTTTTTTTCTAGATCCTCTGTAATTATGCAAGTTCCTATAGCATGGATTTTTCATAACCCATGTGTTTCCTTATCTTAAAACTTATCATCTATCCTTGCAATATCCTATTTAATTGATTGTCTTCCTTGTTAAACTGTGAACTCCACGAGGGCAGGAAAAATATTTACCATCTTTGCTGTATATCCAATCCCTAGCAAACTTTCTACACATAGTAAATATTGTTACTTGTTTTATGAAACAAATGAAATGTACACATTGAATAAATGAATAAATAAGGACTTTAATTTTTTTGTTTTGTTTTTGATGGTTGTATTATAAACAATATTGTGTCTAATTAACTTGCATTTAAAACCCTAATCTAACTTTGTATACACAGTTGCTTGTCATATCCTATACATGAAATATGTTAAAGAAATTCACATGAATTTGCACGGCTAGGTCCTGTATATGTAAGATTATATTATCTATAGCTTTCTGGTGTTAATTCAATTCTCAGTAATTAGACTAAAATGATTGGTTCTAATGGTCAGAATTTGAAGCCAAATAGTTTCTCAATGATTCTTTAAGCCATATGACTTACCCTGTTCTTTGGCCCACCTCTGGACTAATTCGATGTCCTGATCTTACCAATGCACTTTAATTTGATCGTAGCAATGGAGAAGCTGAAACCACGCCAGCCTTTCATTATACCAACCTTAATCTTTAACAACAGTCCATGAATATGGGCAAGGAAAGTGGGCCCCTTACTGGGAAACACTAAAACTCCCCCTGAGGAGAGTTAAAGCCATCCTACATAGAAGAGGTGAGGAAGCATATATTGCATACATGGTCCCCAGCTGGCGCTGCCATATCACCACTGGAAGAAAGTTTGAAATGAAGTAACAGAGGCAGTCTTCACGTTGCCTTACCAGTGGGGATCTGTAATGAGTCGTCAAGAACACTTGACCTGCGGTTCTAGGAGGAAAGAAGGCAAACATCAATGTCCTTCTACTTCCATTTATTAGAGGTGAGGTAGAGGTACTCTTTCTGTTACTCAGTTTTTCTACAGTTTATATAAGATACAAAAGTATGTTCTGTAAAAAGTAAATACAAAAAAAATGTATCCTTTACCCAGGTTCTCAGTAGCAGAGTGTGATTCTTTCAGATGGAGAGAAGAGATGTTTTTCAGAGCGCTATTGCTTATGTCCATATTGAAAGAAATCATACCCAAGTGAGTTCATTGTATATATGTACTGTATGTGTACTTTCAACATTTTTACTGAAAAAACGAACAAACAAGCAAAAAACCCTCAAACCTGAGGCTGCATCTTATCCTAAAGGAATTGGGAATAGAAACTGAAAGTTTGTAAATTTTCTGTTCCTCAAACCTGTTCAGAGAAAATATGTTCTTGATTTTAGGGTTTTAAATTCCATTCAGCTATAACCTTGTGTTACAAAACAAGAAATAGTGATTTGATTGCAGTTTGATAGTGTTCTTTTGTCTCCATATGTTACCAGCAAGCTGTATTTAAAACATCTATTTTTTTTTTGTAATGGACCAACTTCCGAGGCTTGAATTCTTACAAAATTTGAAGTAATATTAAACAGAAAGTTAGACCTCTGAGTATAGTGGTCTGTTCAGTTAGAGACTGATATTGTGTTCTTCTAATACGACTAAAATACTTGCCATGATGCAAAGGTGATGTGCTCTGTGTAAATTCTCTGACCACAAAATCCAGGCTGATGTCTTATGAGAAGTGCATTGATTTGTTTTTACATAGAACAGTACGCATTTTATCCTGTGCACTTCATTCATTCTGTCAAGAGTGACAGAATAAATGTGAAGTGCTTTTTGTATGAGATGAATCCATCTGTTTTCTAAATATTGCCTCTGTGAAAACTGTTTTTAATTCAGTAAACAAGTACAATTACATTGTAAGCTTCCAAGTGAAAAGGGCAGAAATAAAATAGTAAATCAATATTAGATCAATCTGAAGAATGGAATTTATGCAGCATTTCCAGAGTAACCCTGCAATTCAGATTTGATTTGTGTGCATGTGTATGAGTGTGTGTGTGTGTGTGTGTGTGTGTGTGTGTGTGTGCGTGTGTGGAGAGACAGAGACAGATTGCCAAGGTTGTTAAGATCCAAGTAAACTGGCATTTCTTTCTTCTTTTTCTTTAGCTGATTTCCACTGGAATTAATTTAGGGAAATATAAGATACCAAGGCTTCATCCAAGGCTTGGAGCATTTCTGGAATTAGCTTAGTTGGTGATAGCGAGGATCCTAGACACAGATGTTTTGTTTTAAAGAACCTACTCACTAATTTCATTATGATTGAGTGATTTCAAAAACTTCACAAAGCTAATGCATAGTATGATTATGGCTACAGCAGTATTTTTAATAGCAATGTCAAATGCCATTAGAAGAAGATCTGGACATCTTATAGGTAATTTCCCAAAACTCCTTGATTTCGAACATAAAAATCTCATAGCTGACTGGGGAAGAAAAATGGCTTCCTCCTGCATGTTGCCAGTATCCCACGGTGTTTACGAGTATGTGCTTTGAGTTAGGATTCAAAGATTCATGTTTTAGCTCAATTACGGGCTTTGCATCCTTCTGCCATTACTTGCTGTTGTGATTTAATCCCTTCATTTGTGAAAAGAGGATATGAAGAGTGTCTAATTCATTGGTTACTGTAAAGATTAATTTATAAATACACATACAGCTCTTAGCACAGTCTCTGGTAAAATGAATGGTGACTCCTATGGAAATACTGCTAGGTTTTGTTGCTCTTTAACCACACTGTAATAATGACAAGCTTTTCTCAGAAATCAAAATGTCCCACACTACATTTTCCTTAGACTTTATATAATAACTACTTTGCAGTGGTTAAAATACTTGAAATTCATGAGTGTGAAATAACACAATAATATTTTCATTTTTATATAAAAGTTACTTTATCAGACCTTCCCATTTTGGAACTATATAATTTAAAGCTATGAGGATTGTTTTATTTATCATTATAAATCTATGGTGAGTCCTAAGGCCCTGAAAATATCCTAGATTACTTCTTTGATAGTATTTGGACACTGTTCCTGTTGTAGATAAACTTACAGGAAATTCCAGCATACAGTCAACCCTAGAACAATGTAGAGGTTAGGGGCTTCGAACCCTGTGCAGTCGAAAATCCACATATCACATCTGACTCCCCAAACCTTAACTACTAATAGTGTATTATTGACTGGAAGCCTTACAGATAACACAAAAAGTTGATTAACACACATTTTGTATGTAAAAATATGGTATTATATATATTATATGTATATTTACAATAGAGAGAAAAGAAAATCTTTTTCCAAATTGTTGCAAATCTCTAAATATTTTTCCAATATATTTATTTAAAAAAATCTGTTTATAACTTTGACCTGTATAGTTCAACCTTGTGTTGTTCAAGGGTCAAGTTTTCATCATCAGATTTAAAGGTAACATTTGCAAAGTAAAAGAATAAGTAAAATTCTCTCTGCTTCTTTATCAGGGAGCCTGAAATTCTGTATGTATTTCGCCACAAGTGTGTTTCATGGCCTGTGTGATGAACTGACTTGGGGGCTGTCCATGGCGCACCGTCAGTAACGTGTCCAGTTTTATTGACAACAGTCCTCCTCCGGAGACCTCCAGAACGACGGTCTCTGATTTGGGGATTTTCTTCCCCTGTCATCTCAAATGTCATTTCAGAAACATTCATCGTAAGTCTCTGTCACTGGACAAATAATGAACCACTCTGATATTCACTCAAATACACAGTTTCACTACTTGTGTGACAGGTCGTGCTATGGCTGGCTACTTGAGATGATGGAGAAGTGCAGACACGTCGCATACTGAGTGGGAAAGCGTGAGAATGCAGTTGAAATGACACGGCTGTGCCCACGGGGGCTGCCGGCCGAGTGAGGGAACTCCGCAAAGGCAAGGGAGCTCCGAGGACTGCAATGACATTTTTAGAAATAACACCCTCTCTTTCCTTAAGGAGTTTGCAACTGTTGGAAAAGGACTTTTATAGGGCAGGTATTACAGATTTATGTCATCCTTTGCTTCTTTAGAATCACCTTTGGGTTAAAACAATAGTCGCACGTAATGATGAGGGGATTTTCTTCTCTACATACTTGTGGTATTGAATGGGAGAGAAAGAATCATGACTTCACATCATCACAAACACCTTTCTTTCACTAAGCAATATTGGAATGCTTTTTCATCATTTAAGCTGTTCGTGTTGCAAATATTAAGTGGCTTATATGATTAGAGCTGTATAGCTTGAGCCATTAGTATCAGGCCCCTTTTGATTTAGGAACTCTAACTACCCTGGGTATTCAGGGATATGTTTTAGGACTTATCTGGAAAGCTGTATTTGCCACATCTGGCACATGGTGTCGCAGAGGCTCCCTGAAACCATCAGATGTTTTTCAGAGCCACATATCCCTTTTACCTCCCACTTCTAATGATGCAACAGAGCTATTCCTGGCCCCATTTTAATCACCAGCCTTCCCAGTCTGTCTAATTACATTCATATTCACGTAATAGGAATCTCCGAATTAGTATTTGGGATAAGTGTTTTTTCCCAGGGGAATAAGGTTATGAGGTTAGAAATTAATGTAGTTTTGTTAACTTTGTACAATATTTGTGCCATCCGTTTCCATCTGATCCTTGTGTATAAGTAAGGACAGTTTTAAGCTAATGTTACCACTAGCTCCCCCTTGCCTACCTTCTCTTTGGGTGGGATAACTTCTCCTTTGGAACTAGCAATTGTTCCATCAAAATGAACCATTCTCCAATCTTTCTCCTTTTACCTTACAAATTATTAATTCCTAATGCAATCTCAAAATACCATCAGAGACATATGTAAATAAGAGCCAGAACTCTTCCTATAATCTAGGTGCTTTTTTTTTTTTTTGGTTTGTTTGTTTTTAACTACAGCATTTTCCTTCCTTTAGCAAAAAGGCAAGTACATTTTGGTAGGTTACGAGTTAATTCTAAATTCGGGTCCTAAAACATACATTTCTCCACCTCCAAAAATTTAATCAGTCTTCAAATACTGCTAGTGAGTGGTTGAGCCATTCATATATAATTATGCCGTAAATATTCAATTATATGTGCATTATTACCACACTGGAAGCCCCTCAACGGGAAGTTTAAAAAAATATATTAATATTCATACTTGTCTTCTAGCACACTATATTTTTCAATATATATTTTTGAGTTAATGGACAAAGAGATTACTGAAAAGTTAGGATTTTCTCTCACATTAAATTGTCTAGAAATTAAAATGCCCTCTTCATTCAGTGATCCCATCCCAGACTAAATACATACTGATTTGTCAGTAAGGAAGGTAATATTTGGCCATCCTGCAATAAGTAAGGAAAGACAGATGCTTTGGGAGGAAATGAGTAAATGATGCACTTACAGAAAGAACCTAGGCTTCCCAGTTATAACCTCACAGATCATCTGCCACTTAACTTACAAAGTCCACTCAGCTTTTGTGCAGAAAGCTTCCCCTAATCATGTTAAATGAAAGGCTGGAACTTGAGGACATAGGCTAGATCCTATGTCCTCAGCATTCCTTTGAGAGCTGAGGAGGTTAGCAAGACACAATATTTAATTAAATATACTGATTCTTGCAAACAGATGATTTGATAGTTCTTGTCTTTAAATTTAAGTGCTTTTAAATTATTTTCAGCTTCCCATTTTACCATGGTATACAAGTATTTGTACATTACTATCACACTGGAAGATCCCCAAAGGGAGGCTTTTTTTTTTAAATAGTATTTAAACTTGTCTTCTAGCACACTGTATTTTTCAATGTATATTTTTGAGTTGAAATAGATGGAAGCTTGAAACTATGTTAAATGAGCAAGATTTCATAATGAGTTGTTAAAGTGAGAAAACCTACTTTTCTTGAATAATTTCCTTTTTGCTGTGTGTGTATTAAAGGTGGATCTGACTAATGTGGGTTATTATCCTCTCTTCATTGCCAATATGTGTTACCAAAGCAAACTAACTAACAGCTAAGGTAGATATTATTAGGGACAAACCCACAACTCCGAGGAAGTTAAAGGTTATTCAATCCCCAGGGATAAAGGATATCTGCTTAAATTAAAGTGCTTGATTTCTATTCTAAACATGAGCATTTTATACCACTTGGTAGGGGAAGCTGTTAGATGGTGCAATAGGAGCATAAATGGTGCAATAGGAGCATAAATGGAATCACTTCCACATCGCCTTGGATCAATCGATATCTTTGTAGCCTGTGTTACAGCCAGGTTCAGGGAAACCTCTTGTTGGTGATTGAAGGCCACTGCCCATAGAAGGCCAAAAATGAAACAAGGTGTGATCAGGGGAAGCTGAATTAGGGAAAGGCATTTAAACCTGAATTTAGAACAGCCGGGAAGAACTCTAAGGTATCATCTGAGATCCAAACTTTACACAATAACAAAAATTGCCAAGTAAAAAAACTTGGCCAGCACATCCTGCTTTCTTATATTCTAGTCCGCGCAGCAGTTCACAAAGCTGATATAACCAGGGATTTCTGGCCTTAGATTTCACCAAGTCAAAGATCTAACAAATTCATCCCTCTAGAGCTGGGCTTCAACCAACATGAGTTAGAGCACCAGTGCCCTGTGCAGTCAAGTCTGAGAATAACTTTTGACTCCCTGGAAACTTGGTTACTGACATCTTACTGTTGCTTTTATGATAGTAAATGATAAAATAGTCTGGTATCTACATGTATGTTATTCATTCATGACAGACTCGTTTCTTTCTTTTTTTCTTTCTTTCTTTCTTTTTGATATTTTTAGACCACCTGGCTCATCTGTGAATTTTTTCAAATTGTCCAACTCTCCAAAAACTTTTCCAATGTATTTATTGAAATACTCCTCATGTAGGTCGACCCACATAGTTCAAGCCTGTGTTGTTCAAGGGTCAGTTGTGCTTAGCTGACTTCTTTCAGAAAATAGGTAGCAGCTTGGCAGTGATGGAGATTTTAGAACAGAGGTAAGATGGTAAGATAAACAGGGAAGCTTACATCTAGTTTTACATATGTTTAGTCTAACGTTCCAATTTCCTCTCTTCTTTTCCTCTCTCTTTATTAGTCCTCTCCTCTCAAACTTTGGGCCTTTTCTTAAAAAACTGTTCTATATTGAGTTAATCTGAGGTTAAGAAATAATGTTTCAAAGTGACTATTGACAGGTACACAGTGGTCCCCCCTCCCCACTCTGGCGACTTAAAATTAAGCACATAAAATATACTTATTGACTTAGTATGTAAGCTCATGTTAGATATATATATATATATATATATAAGACATATGTATGCATATTACATATCAATAAACTGAAAAATACATGGCATTAATTCTAAAATTTCCCATTAAGTTACTTTTGGTGACTTAGAAAGTACTTTTAAAAAAATCCAGTATATCTAGAGTCCCAGGTGTGTAAGCAGCTAAACCTGTCACTTTGGAGCCTCAGAGGACGTTAGCAAACCTCTGCCCTTTCCAAGCACTGGCACCTCTACTGCCTGTCAGGTGGCTTGTTGTTTCATTGTCAGTCTTGATAAGACAGGAACCTGGAGGTAATCGCCTAATTAAGGTAGTGTTGGGGCAGTGGATTGAGTAGAGTCAATTCCAGTAAGATAATGGTTCTCAATCTTGGTTCTGTACTGGGAATCAATCTGGGAAGATTAAAAAATAGGTACCACTCTTAAGAGATTATGATATAATTGAAATGGGTGTGGCCTGGGCCTTCATATTTTGAAGTTCTCTGGGTCATATTAATGCAGCCAAGGCTACGGATCCACTGAATCAGGGTTTGTATTGACATCATACTCCATCAATTAATCATTACTTAGGGGATATATTTCCATTATATTATATGTGTGCATATGAAATAATATAGATTATATATACATATATGTATATAGTATTTTGAAAATGAAATGTAACACTTATAAAGCTTGAAGCATGAAGGAATTATCCAGAAAGGAAGAAACACTAGAGTTCCTTGTGCTTCTGAATGTCTCCATTATTTATGTTATTATTTAATACATCTTGTGTGATGTTATTTGGAATGAGGAAAGCTTTTGCTTTGCTGTATGAAATTGCTATTATAAATGGTTTTAAAGATGAAAGTGAAAAATTAGTATGAGTAAAAGTGAATTCCAAAGTAAACATGGGCTTATAAGCTTGACAACATTACTGAAGTACACACTAGGTTTGAAAGTTACAATCTTGAGTGTAAAATATAATCTTAGAATATGCTACTTCTTGGATATTTGGGTAATTTTGTATTTGGAAGTCTTAAATTGATCTTTTCTTCTTCATTCATATAAGTAATAACAAGGGAGAGGAGCACATGGAAAGCTATACTGGTATATATGTACACATATATACATATAATTGAACACATATATACATATAAGTACACACACACATACACAAGAATATATGTGTATATGTATATATGTATGTACATGTATTAGTCAGAGTCACACTACCTGGCTTGGATTTCTGCTTCTGCCTATTCCTTAACTATTTTAGGATAGTTACTTTAGCTTACATACATACTATTTATAATTTCATAGGATCATGGAGGAAGTTAACTAGCAATTTTAAGCATTTAAAATATTACAAGTGCTCAACAAGAACTAGATATCATTAAATGGCTTGTAAACTTTAAAGCATTAAAAAATAATAGGTGTTTCACATTGGGGCCCTAACATAAAGTCCAGAAGTTCAGACTCTACGTCTAGATATAATACAGAATGTCAAATACTATACTATTTCTGCCATTTTTTTGTAGTGCATACTTAATCTAAGGGGAATTTAGAGTTTGATTAATTTTAACAGGATAAAAATAATTATCCATGAGAATAATTTTGTAAAATTCAGGACATAAGCAAAATTTGCATGAAATTAATTGTAGAATTTTTAATTTGCAAATTATTTTAAAACCATTTTTAAGAGTAACATTTAAATGTTATATTTTTATCTTTGAGGAAAATAGTTCATAAATATTAAATCTGGTTTAGAAATACAAAAGATAAAACAATACCATATAAAGTTATCAACCCGTGAGTCAAAGCTGAAGTGCTCGTGATGTATCTTTCAAGGCAGAAATGAACAACGAACTATACGCAGCTCTTGATACGATCGGGAGTGTAGATCCTGTCAGTTTAAGTGATCTGATAACCTGATTGCACTGGACCAGTCAGTTTAGATTATTCCTCATTAATAGACTACTCAGTTTGTTCCTTTAAGCAGCTCAAATAGTTTTACTCTTTGTTGAATTCTAAAGTGTCTTTTTGAGAAAAGATATTGAGTAAACTATTTTGAAAAGCCAACAGTTTCTGTTTTCTTTTCTCCCTTCTATTTGAAAAGCAGGCTGGCTGTGCCATTTTATTTGTGTCAAGTAGTCTGTGCTTCCCGTTTCCATTTTCTCCAATTACTAATGCTGTCTCACAGAAAGGCTGCTCAGTGGACCCAGGGGAGCCGAGTGTCAGCTCCTCCAGATGGCAAGCTGCCAGTCTATAGAATACTGTTGAAAGTCACCGAGGGAATTCATTTCATCGCAAAACCAAAGAACATCATTTCATGCACGCCTTGTATACATGATCAGCTCACAAGAGCTGATGAAATAGCTATGAAAAGGAAACAGATGGAAAGAGACAGAGAGATAGAGGGAGAGAGATTCTGTTTTAGTGAATTTAGCCCATTTTCTAGGCTATTAAACAGTGACATATTTCATTTAGATAACAGAAAATTTTTAAACATTATTGTCAATTTACAGGAACTTTTCTCCTAATAGCTGGAACAAAATTCTCAATTTGCCCTAATTAAAATACTAGTTTTGGGGAATGAGTTTTTTCCCTTCATATTTAAACTGAACATTAAAAAAAGTTAAATCACTTTTAAATGGTCTTTAAATTGCATCTCTCCACCAGAATTGTTAACTCTTTTCGCCTGAGGAGAAAAATCTCAGTGTATGAATATAATATCAGATTGAAATAGAAAGTGGGTTTTCTATAATAAATATTTTGGCTATTTCAGGGTTTATATTTAAATGGGAAACATGAGTTCTACCCATGGGGAATGCTGAATGAGAAATATGTTACTTCTTAATAGCCATGTAGATAGAAACCTGAAGCATGGGGAGCTGTAATATCTAAATTGTTGCTTCGGGAATTGAACAGAAGTATCTACAGGTAGAAAGTATAAAAGCAAAGGGCAATGAGTCAAAGGGTGCAGCCAAACAGCATATTGATTATGGAACCAAGACACAGGAATGCCAGTTCCAAAGCCCTTGGTTACCAGGGGTCTTGGACAGCTTCTCTGGGTTTAATCAGAAAAAAAGCAGCTTGTTTCGGTTTTTTAAGTTTATTCCTTCTCTCAGAAGATGTTATTTTGTTAAACTACAAGTCAAATACTATTGTGAGCAGGGGTGACTCTTTGATAGGTTTATTGTTATATTGCATCTTCCTTTTGTCATACAAAACAGTGATTATTTTTATGGAAGATGAATTCAGAAATGCACTATTTTCTGATAGTTTGATTTCTTAATATAAACGGATATTTCTAGAGTTTGTGTCTATTGAGTAAGCCCAATGTGATGCAGCTTCTGAGAGCTCACACCAAGATTATCGTTGGCCTCGTATTTTCTCAGGACCTTCGAATGTCTTTATTCAATTTAATTGTATTCATCTAAAATGTAAAGGAATAAATAACTATTGTACCGGAAAGAAAGTATTTTAATTCAAATTAAAAAGTGAAGTTATATTTGTTATAATGGACAATTTTGTTTTTGCCCAAAGACAATGGATAAGATTGTTTATTAAGACAGCCTAAAGCTAGACTATCCCTTAAAACATATTTTAAGTATACTCTTAAAAAACAATATATGTTTATTTCTTGTATAAAAATTGCCTTCTACCATAATGCAATTTGAATTACATTTTCAAATCTTCTTTAAGTTACTATAATGTCTCAACTTTTAATATGAGTTAAAAGCTTTTTGGCAGGATAAATAGAAAAACACCCTGAGGAGAAGGTTTTGAATTTTAAAAACCATTCTCAATAGTCTCCATTTGGCTAGTTTTCCCATTCCTTTACCAAAGACTATCAAAAAATGCAGGATGCTAGTTCAGCTGCCATGAAATTCAAAGAAAAGCAATCACTTAACCCTGCCATCTAGAAGCTTAAAATCTCAAGAAGACAGTAGTATCTGGCATCCACAAATACCTACCATCACCATACAGAGCCAGATGTTTACATTTTTTAAAAATTATGACTAAAAATGAATGAATCTCATATTATAAGTATAGAATGTTTAGATGTGGAATCTCTCTGGTCAGTAATCAGGCCACAAGTTTTCAAGGCAGAGTCAAGTATTTTCCTGATAAGAGAAGGTCAGGGGAATTGACATGGGTCATGAATTTGAAAGGTGAACATGGATAGCTTTTTATTACGTGTGAGGAATCTATGGCTCAGATACACTAAATATCTTTTCCAAGATTCAGATCTGATGGTGCAGGGCTGTCCCCAGGCTGTGGGGTCCTGGATCTGGCTGGGGCCCACTGCACCACTGCCCAGAGAGGCCACACTTGACTGAATTGGGAGGACTGAAAGAGTTCATTGACTGACTTCATTTTGTCTTCAGTGTTGTGAAAGGAGTGGCTGGTGTATGGTAGGAATTGGATTAAGAGTGTTCGGGTTGTTGAGGAGAAGAGTCAGTGAAGAAACTCCAAGGCGAGAATTTATAGTGGAGTGTATTCTTAAAGCAAGGTGGAAGTGCAGATAGGAAGGAGAGTGGGAGCGGAGAGGGGCCCTGTGAGCCCGCCTCGAGCAGAGGGGAGGAGCCCGGCACCTTCCTTCTCCGTGTTTTGTAGCAGACTGTCCAGATTTCCCCATTTCTGCTCTGCAGTGGAAAAGCATAATTTCCAGAGAGCCATGTTTCTCCAAGACTTTTACACTCTTTTAATTAGCATAACATTAGGTGCTTCATGTGTTATTAATGTAATAATCAATGTTCAGTGTACGGGAACTGAGCTCAGCATCCCTTTCAACCCAACGTGGGTGCAACTTTTATCCTTTGAAGAAAAGGAAAAGTGGTTTGAAACTTTGGAGCTTATTAAGGTCAAACTGCTAATAAGTAGCAGGCTTGGGGTTTCAGCCCTGTGCTGACTGGTGGCAAACCTTGGCTGCTGGCAGCTACCGGGGTGTGGTACAGAAAACGGATACTCTTCCTATATTAATTTCACTGATTATATATAGACAGAAAACTGGAAAAATGATTCTTCTCTAACTTTGAAAAATATGTTGGATCCAAGAAACCTGTTCGGTTTTGTTTCTCAGGCTTCTTGAGATTATGCATTACATTTCCAAAGGGATAGAGGAACAATGTGTATTGCATTTATTAAATGTATTTGACCACACAGCACCTTTGCAAAAGGTTTTCTTTTGCCAATTCATTTGTTTGTTTGCTTGTGTAGGTTACTTTCTATTTACTTTTTTGTCACTTATACACGTCTCAGCCTTACATCAGTCAGCCCCAGACCATTCCTTGCTATGGTAAAATATATATGAGGTAACTGAGATATTTGTCTTCAAAAATAGATTCATATAGCCCTCTGATATTTTGCTTGCCATTGTCTTATTTTGAAACTGCCTCTTCCTCTGACAGCTGAAGAACCCTAAACCTACTGTTTTTTCAGACATTTCCTGATAAAATTTTCATTCTCGATTAACTGAAATCATGTGTCCCTTTGGACTTAAAAAAAAAACTTTTTAAATTAAAGTGAATGGATCATGATAGCAGGAATGATATTTCATGTATATTGATGTTCCTCTATGCAAACGGTAGAATATCAATAAATATTTTCTGAAAGTGACATTTTTTATTCCCTCCCTGTTTCAGTGCCCCTGTGAACACTTATTATAGATTATATTTACTTCTATCCCTTCTATAATTAAGATTATTTATCACCTCTTCATGTAAGAGGTTTTAGTTGACCAGTAAGACTTACTAAAGTTCCCAGCTTTCATGCAATTCTTCAGTTGGTAAAGGAAAGGGCCTGTGATTTATTTTCACTTAGCAAACTATATTTCATAAACTGTATTTTATTTCTGATTGTAACAGATAACAATTTAAGATGGCAGAGTATCTGTTCACACTAGGACGTCTAGGGAAGAGGAGATTATGGTTATCCAGTTTGGATATGACAGGCCCTATTGCTGGGAATGGAAAGGAAATATCAGCTTCAAACAGCATTGTAAATAAGGTGGTGTGGTCACACTGGTTACGAACCCCTAAGGAGAGAGCGTCACCACAAGTATTTGCTCCGGGTGCAGCCTGAGAATCCACCCCGCTCACTGTGTGGTGACTTGTGTAGGTCTCCACTGCAGAGTGGCCTGCTTCACTCTGACCTTCTCCATTCATCTGTTGGCTTTTTACAATTTTCAGTTCTGTACTGATCAGCCTTGTGCTGGCACATGTCTAGCCTGTTAACCTGAATTGGGTCATCTTTCCTTAAATCCCTGAGGAATTATTTCTAGTTCCACCCTGCTCTGACCGCAGTCCAGACTGCATTTTTGTTTTAAGATCCCCAGCCAGTTAAGGATTCATAGATGTCATACTGATTCTAAGAATCATCAGTTTATGGTTTTCCATATTTGCTGGCTTGTGTTAATTGACTAAATTTTCATTTTATCTAATTTTTCTATCAGGTCTATGTTTAGTTACCTTATTTCTATAGTGTCTGAATAAATCCTAACCACTTCCGTCTCTCTTGGATGCAACAGTTGTATTTCTGAGGGTCAAGTAATAAATAAATGTCCATGCACTAAAAAGCATAAAATGGTATGTCCAAAATCTACATCTTTTGACAACAGTTTTGCTGTTGTTATTGTTTTTTAATAGCCATTTTTTTTTATGAGCCAAGATAGTTGAGTAAGGTTGAGAATCATGCATGGCAACTTTCATTAAGGAAAATAACTAATTGTGATAGTAGAGCAAGGAAACGGAGTTTCTAATGTGGTTGAAAACAAAAGATGGCTCTGATTTACTTTCTTTTTGTGGCTCACAAGCTGGTTCTGAATGTAATTTCAGAAGAAGAGTTTTCAAAAGATCACATCATCAGAATAACCAGTGGCCAGACTTTCGGAGTCACTCTTTGAGTATGAATATATTCGTTTTCATATATAAGTCCTGTCCAGAATACAAATTACTGAAGACAGACCTGGTAAAATTAGCACATGATCAGAGATCCCACCATGTATGTTGTATCCACTTATGTACAATGGAGACATTTCGCTAGGCTGTGGCCAGAAACTGCAGTTGCAGGCAATCTAATGCCCGGGCTTAGTGCTGTTTGCCTGGACGAGCAGTGGGGTGAAAGAGCTCTGGGGTGGCAAGTTCACAATGTTTTCTTGACTCTCCTGTCCACTCTCATTGCTACTGTTATTCCACCGTGGCTTCTGCTGGTCTGCTAAGGGATCTGCTACTGTTCTACTTTCAGTTTGGGGAAATATTTTAGAATTTTCCTGGGGGCAGAAAGCTCAAGTTATAACTGGTTTCATGCTGGCAAAATGAGAAGTTGTCAATACATGTTTGTTGAATGAAATTGACTTGAATCCAGCTGGCTCTAGTTAGCATCGCACAGGAAAGAGGAGGTTTGTGGAGAGTAGTCTGGTGGATTGCCTACTCTTACTAGTACTAGGAAACAAAGGGCAAAGCTCACATTTCCGACCTCCAAAGTCTTCCAAGCTTGTGGTGGAAGAGAATCAGCAATACTGACTTCTTTACAAAACATATAGTTACTGAGTGACAGCAGAGCAAACTCTCACCATGCCCTAGACGACATTATAGAGAAGTTCCAATCCATGTTTCAAGCCAGGGCTATAAATATATGCGTTTGGCAAATTATAACAATTATACCTTCCTGGTAGGATTGTCGTGCATAAAAATGCTTCCCTATCACTTAGCATAATGGTCATCACCTAGTAAAAGCTCAACAGTGGAAGAGCTTGGGTGGGGACTTCTTTGCCATTTGCTAGTTGCTTATGAATATGAATTTGGAAAACTTAGAAAACCATGGTAAAGCAAGGTTATTACCTCAGAAAATCCACATAAGTTACAACTTACGGGGCAAGGGAATTAACCATTGAGCATTTTCTAGGTCTTCATAGGTTACATCTTCATCTGGTTATCTTGTAAAGCTCTGTAAGAGAATTTATGAAGCACCCTTTCAAAGTCCCAAAATGAGAAAGGAAAATGTAATGGGACAACATCTTTGGTTTAAAAGAGGGAATTTCAGGTAATGAAGCGGAAGCCAAATAAAATTCAACATGCTCTGTAAAAGTAAAAAAAACAAAAAAACAAGACGTGTATTACAGCCCTCTTCTCTGAGCACAAGAGCCAGGATCACATGTCTATTCAGACAATTGGAAGAGTCCAGAAATTAAATGGGAAACCTTTCATCTAAGGGCTGGGTAGCTAGTTTACGTAAACAGGGTGATTTTGTAGTTTCCTTGAATAAAAAAAGAAGCTTTTGACTCAAAGACGTGCATCATTGACTTCAATCTCTTTGAAGTTGGAACCATTTACTCAATGCCTTAAAAGAGCAACCTCTGTTTGTTATTTTTTAATTGGGCTTGGTAAGGACAAGTGATTCTCCATGGATCAGATTCTCCCTAAGTACCAATATCATCTATTTTTCTTCACTTTCTCTGTATTCTTCCTCCTATTTCAACCACCACTTAAAGGCAACTCATTTGCTCAGACTCACCAGGTCACTGACTAAAATACTTGTCGATGGAGGTCCTCGGGCTCCTGTTTCAGTGCTGTGTATCTGGATTTGCCCTCTGCCTTTTTTGTGTAACTACATCTTCTCACTGATGGTTGGTCTCCTCCACCCCCGCAGGTTTGGATCTGTTCTTAGTGACACATTCACAAAACTGCCTTGTAGTAACCAGCTTCAGAAATGCCAGCCATTCATCTCCCCCACCTGGTGTTCTCACCTTCATGCAGTTTTTTCCTAGATCATGCCAGAGTCTGTTGGTGTGATTACTAGGATATGACAGGAATGATGGTATGCCAATATAAGTTTGGCTCCTACTATTTCTATCTTTGATTGTCTCGTGTGTGTGTGTGTGTGCATTTGTGTGTGTGTGTATGTGACTGTGGTCTCTTGCCCTAAGGAGGGGAGCTGCCATATCATATGGCACTCAGGCAGCTATGGAGAGCACCACGTGATAAAGAATGGAGCCCTTTGGCCAAGAGCCAGGAAAGACTGGAAGCTTAGCAACAATTTGAGTGAACCTGGGAGTGGTTCTCCAGCTTCAGTTTAGTCTTGAGATGACTGAAATCTTGGCTTACAGTTTGACTATAACCTTGAGGGAGGCATAAGCAAAAACCATCCAACTCACCTGCTTCTGAATTCCTGACTTTCAGAAATTGTCTGAGATAGTAAATGTCTGTTGTTATAAGCTGCTACATTTGGGGGTAATTTGTTACACAGAAATGGATAACTAATACAAATGTAATGTGGACCCGTGGTATGGCCTCACTGCCCTGCCTTCCCTTCTTTTGAAACCTTGGAGTTAAGATGTATTTCCTACATCTGGCATTTGATACTCTAGAGCTGTGACTTAGGTTTTCATAAGAATACTGAGTGGTAGCATCTCTACCTTTCAAGTTGGCTCAGAATGTAGGGCTGAACTTCTGTTTGCATCCCCATCTCAGAGGAAGGAAAGCTGAATTACCTGGTACCAGACTCTTCAAAAACTGGACCCCGTGCTTAAACAGCCTGCTTGATAGAGGACTGGGTAGTTGGAGAAAACAGGGTACAGTTGTACAACCAAGTTTTAGCCCGTTACATTTGGGTCAATCATTTTTCTCCTCCCTCCTTAAAGACTAATTCTCCATTGATATACTGATTCTCATTTATGTTCTATAAAGTCACTGCAAACACTGAGTTAGCAAATAGGTTTTGGTCACATTTTTGTCAGCTGATCAATATATAACCTTTAAACCTGTGTTTCTGTTTAAAGACTTCTTATTAATATTTACTGTAGATTCACACTATTGACCTCACAACTAACACCATTGTAACTCGTGCCTGAACTAAGCTTATCTAACATATACTTTCTGTGTAAGGAACATCACAGCTTGCACCTGTGAACACTAGACAGCACTTGGGCATGACATATGGAAGGCTGCTTTAAACAGTGAAATCATTAATAAGAACAAGTATGCAAAGAGTTGGCACTAAACGGACTATAACTATGAAGGTCACTGCTTATAGTACTGCAGCTGAGCTAAGAAGGCAGAGGACCACCTCATTCAGCCTCAGCTAGGCATGGGCGTATGGATAGCTCACTTTTTTTTACCACACCGTGCATGTCCGTGAGTGACGGCCAAAGTGACTGAAGTACCGGTTTTGAGATAACAAATAAATTTTACCAAGTAGGAAGATTTGCAAATATGGAATCCACACATAATGCGGATTGACTGCATTTCTTTGGTTCCTCATATATTGGTGATAAACGTGGCAGAGTCCTTGTCATAAAGGCACTTGTTATCAGTTGTGGATATGAAAAATCATAAGAGGCAATATATGCTCTACTGCACTGGCCCCTGAAAGCTTTCAGTTAACCTGAATACCTCATGTCATCCAGTATCAACCTGATTTGGAACAGATGGGTCCCTTTGTCCAGTGGGGCCGGACACCTGGCTGCTCTGTACTATCAGATTCTGCACCCAGATCAGATTACTGATAACCATGGGTCCTGTCTAGCAGTTTCTCTAAATTTTCACATACTCCCAATTCCCAATATCAGATGTCAGTTACCCTGGGGGCAATACAACATTATAAATGTTTATTAAACTGATTTCTTCTTTCTTTACCTTTTCAAAACCTTCTCAGACACCCATTTTCCACATCAACTGGGAAACAAAATCAGACTTGCCCTATCATAAAATCACCGACAGATCTTATTAAAAAAAAAAATCATAGGCTTCTCCGAAAATATGAATAAGAATTTCCAGGGAAGGTCCTGAAATTCTCTATTCATATCAAACATTCTATGATGGTTTTGATTAGAGAGTTTCTTGGCCTTATCCTGTCTCCAAAGACTTCAAAAAATTGGAAAAGGATAAATCAAAGAAAATTAGATAACGGCCTCAATATTTCCCTTAGGTCTATTAGGCTTAATTGAAATGAGATATCAGACTCTGCCTTAAATCATTTTCATATAAATAAGAGCTAAAAACATACTAATGGAATTACAAATGAGTAGGTTAGTTGGAGGTATATCCTATTTCCTGGCTAGATATACCAAAAGTTCAAACAAAGTAACATAAATCTAAAAATGTGGCAAATCATTGATGAACTCAGATTATGTCATTATATTATTATATCACATTAATTTATTCTGTATAAACTGTAATTTCCCCAATCATATTAAAGTTATTTTTCCAGGAAGGAAAAAAATAAACTGAGGTAGTCTGGAACACCTAGAGAATGGTGTTCCTTTGTGCAGGTTTTTATCTTTTTTTTTTTTTAACTGTCCTCCTTTTCTTTTCCTGACTCATACTATTTTCTTCTTAACAATATCTATTTTCCTTCATATTTATTACATGCCTCTGTTTGCATTTCAATTATTATTTTAATTCCTATTAATATCCTCTTGGTGCAGTTTGAAATTTTACTGTTGCAGTTAATCCTTTAAAGCACATTGTGGAAAGGTGATGTGTTAATAAAAAGCTATTTTTACTTAATCTATTTTTACTTAATCTCAGAGTCTGGACTTTCATGCATCACTTTCTTCTAGTTTGTTTGTGGTAATTAGTCCAAATTAGTGGTTCTCAGAGTCTGGTGAATATCTCACTCTTTTGTGGAATTTCTTAAAAACATCTCTACAGCATATCTTAGAGTTTTTGAGTAAGATCTAGGGGAGCTAATCGTGGGTGCATTATCAGGAGAATCCAGGTGAGCTTTGGTAATCACAGAGTTATTCAGGTTCAGAAGAAGGGCCTCTGTGCTCAAATTTTGCTACCCCAGGACACAAGGACTTTAACACACTGAATTTCCAGCTATTAAATTTGATTTATCCATGCTATTAAAAGAATAGGTGTAAATTAGTTAATATATGTCATTTATATGTTAGAGAGATGCATTTTGATTTTCTTTTGAGGAAATTCTTTAAACGAAAGATTACACTCGTAAAGAGAATTTCAGGTTCTGAGTTAGACTGTTGAAGTGATTCTTTTACCTTGACTAGTGTCTTCAGATCCTTCCAATCAGATCCAGAAATTGTTCTCTTATTCTGCTTCTGTGCACAGCTAATCTGTTATCACTTTTACAGACCATATCCTTTAAGAAGCTTGTGTCAATTATTTGGTATTTTATCATAATTCTCCTCCCCTCAAGGTAATTTAATCTTTACCTCTTTTAATAATGTCAAACAATAAAAGAATCAAAATCCTACACATGACTGAAAATGTTTTTGTAGCCCTTTGTTCCATTATTAAAACAGTTAAAGAATGCTGAATGCAAGAAATATATTCACATGTTCTAAAATATTGCAAGCATAGATTGGATGCTTAATGTGATTGCCATTAAAACAAATCAATAATGAAAACCTTCAAACACTGAAGCAACAAACAACTGAATGGCATTAATGAGAAATCATGATATATTTTCTAAATCAAAGATGGCAAATCGATAACAAGGTTGAAGGTGTGCCTGTGGTGATCAGTCTTGGTTGCATTTTCCTGACAGGTGACCACATAGTATTGATTGGGAAGAAGCTTATATTGAATGGATGGGCTGAGCTTATGTTTGGGCATTCACTGCTTACAGCCACAAAGAAGGTTTGGACTTAATGAATTAGTACTATTATGTGTACATAATTACATAAGCAAACAAGAAAAGTACTCATGTGAGAGTAGTGGCATGGTTAAATTAAATGGTTAGTTTATGTTGGATTATAGGTAATTGAAAATAGGAAGCTGTGTCATGAATCATAGAATCTTGGAAGAAAAAGATATTAGACCCTAATTCAACATTCTCTCCTTACAGATGTGGAAACAAAGAGTCAGAGCAGATAAATGACTTGATCAAGCCAAAACAATAGGTATATGCAGATCTAGAAACCAAGGCAATATTCTGCTTTTGAGGTACATATGATATATCTAGGAATTGCCCATACATACACATAATTAATGCAGTATTCCTATTGCAAAATATATTTTATGAGTAGGTTTTCTGGAGTTTGGATCCAATTTTACCAGAAATAGAATTTTACTTACAAAAGCTAGATCTGTAGAAAAGTCCATCAAAGTTCTCATGCTAAAAACCCATCTTCCCGTCCACAGTTGCAAAGGGGACTGGCAAAAGTCTCTGGTTCATGTAATGTTAAGAAGAAAAGTTGAAATCTGAAATGTTTTATTATGAATTTAAATAGTCGCAATGAATAAAATTTCTAGTGTATTTCTGGTTGACCTTCTACAGTACGTGTCTACACTTTTCACAATCCTCAGATTTCACATTCAGTAAGTCTGAAATAGGGACTGGGACTGTGTTTTAAGGTACTTCGGTTGACCTGAGTATATTGGGTTTTAAGAAGCACTAGCCCCCAAAATTTATATTTCAAGATCCTTAGCATGACATATAGATTCTTTCATGATCTTAATAAAGAAAGTCCTTTATTTCTTTCTGTTATAATCCCGGTGAGCTATTTCCCTTGACTTGCAAAGCCAATATCATGATTCATTTTCATCTTTTAACATGTATTGTTAAGTCATCAAGGAGAATTATACACTTCTAGTGTTTGAATTCATAAACTCATTAATGGTCATTTCAATCCTAATTTTCACTAACTCTATGTATCAGTTGCCTGTTGCTTTATAACAAACCTCCCCAAAGCCTAGTGGCTTGAAACAGCCATTTATTTAGCCCTTGATCCTGTGGGTCAGCAGTTTGGGCTGGCCTCAGCTGGCCTGTCGGTCTCAGCCAAGATCACTTATGTAGATAGAGTTCCCTGCCAGTTGGTTAGAAGGCTCTGCCACTGTAGACTGCCTGGCTGTAGGCCACATGACAGGGCCACATGCCACCTATCGAACAGAAGGCCAGTCAGGGCTTTATCACATGATGGCAGTAGGAGGGATCTAAAGAGCGTGAGTGGAAAAAAACCTCATGAGAAGCAACTGTTAAGTCTCTGATGGTATCATAATGCTAATGTTCTGTTGGTCAATAAAAGTGCACTGGTGACCCAGCTTCAAGGGTTTAATTAACAGACTCCACCTCTCAAAAGAAATGTCTGCCGAGTCACATCACCAGAGCTTGGAAGCAGGGACCAGAAGATTTTGCCATCCTTTTTACAATCTGTCATATGCTGACACTGTTCAGTTACCTAAGCAGAATGTCAGAAAAGAAAATAACTTAATCAAAGTCTCACACTTTGTCAGTTATAGGGAAAGATTCAAAACAAGATACAATTTACTCCAAAGCTATTGAATCTGTGTTATAATAAATCTTCAGTGTATCTCACAACTCTTTCTCTTTCATCTGTACTGCACTGTTTTAGCTCAAGCCATCATCTCTGAGCTAGATATAATCTCTTTCTAATCTTCCTGTCCCCAACTCCCCTATCTATGATACATTTTCCATAAAGGTATCTGAGTGATATTTTAAATATAAATTATATTATGCTATTTCCCTAATTAAAATCTTCCAGTGGCTTGTCATCCTACTTAGAAAATAAAAATCCAAGGTTCTTATCTTGGTTTATAAGACCCTAAAAGATCTTCCATTTTGCTCTGCTTCACTATGAATATCATTCTATGCTGCCCACAATTCACTATGCTTGAGCTGCACTGACCTGTTCATTATTTCTCCAGTGCACTGAGTTTATTCTCCTTAAAAGACTTTGCTTTTGCTGTTTTTGGAGACAGGATCTCTGCGAGGAAGACCCCCCTCCTGGGTTACCTGGTTCCCTCTCCTTATGCAGGCTCGTTGCCAATGTCAATAGAAAGGACTTTCCTGACTGTTTTCTGTAAAGTAGCCATGCTCTTCCCTGGACCCTTCCCAAAAGCAATTTGTTACATTAATATTGGGGTGGGAATTGGGGAATGGTGTCAATACAGTACTCATTAGTATTTGAGATTATCTTGCATACTTATTTACTTTTATAAGATCTATTTCCTTGCTACCTTGTAAATGTAAACTAAATGATAGTAGAGACCTGGTCTACCTTAGCCACTGCTGCATGCTTAATGGAGGAACAGTGCTTAACATGATATTTGTTAATTAAGAAATGCATTGCTTTAGATCCCGGAGAAGCTATGAAAAATAATACAGGGCTCTTCCCACATCCTCGGCAGCTTTCCGCGGCGAGCAGACGCCCAACTGTTCCAAAGCTCATCCACCTGAGGCTGTTTTCTTTTCGGAGAGTTCCTGCACTGCTGCAGGACATGACCCTGAGAGGATTAACACTCCCATCTTCAGGGTGTGTAGGCCAGGTATGACTTCAGGAATGTCTATATAACCAAATGGGAAACACGGTCTTCTCTGAAATTAATTCTCTCTAACATCTAAATGACTGATATTAATATCCTTAACAGATACTACAAAGGGGAAATGGCAGATTAAGAGAAACTGAAGACCTGAATGAGGGAGAGAGGTAAACACTGAGAGGAGAAACATGGGAGAATTGTGGATTTAGTGACAGAAGACAAACTTCATTGACTTGCTTTGATTAACCCTACTTTCTCTCAACTTGGTAAAGACAAAAACAATAAGCTACATCGGGAGTATTTTTGTCATTCCTGACTGAAAATACAGGCAGCTGTGCTTTAGATGATTTATGAATATTTTTAATACAGATTTTATAAAGGTTTTCATTCTCAGTCGAATAAGGTGTACTTGACAGAAGAGTTATAACTAGAAGGACTGGTAAGAACAGAGTTATGGAGAGAAAAGATGTCCTAGATTTATAAGTGTGTACACCAAATATTTCAGTGTTATAATTACCTCAGAGAATTGGTAGAGAAAAAAGAATAAATTGTTAAACTGCAAAGTATACTGTCTTCTCTCTTAGTGCTGTTCGCTAGGGTGTTTTTAAAATGTTGTGTGGGCATGGTAACAAAATGGCATTCTTGAGATTGTTTATGTTGGAATATTGATATTTCTAGAAGATTTGTGGTATATCAAAATGCCTGAAAAAAGGCCTATTGTAGACACTCACTGGAGGGAACATATATCTTGCTTAGTTGAATTCTCTTTTGAGTAATGAGGACACGTCATATACTTACTATTTACTGTGTGTAAAAGCAAGTATATAATACATATATTTCAGTGCTTTTATATTTGAATGTTTTATTTTTACTGGAATGGTCATACCCTGCTCCTAGACTCATCTTTGTAGAACTACATTGCTTAATCTGGTAATTGAGGCTTTTAAAAACTCTTGTAACTGTTGGTCTGTTTTCATTTATTCTGACCCCTAAATATTGCAGCTATTTGAACATAAATATACGCATAAGTACATTGGCAATATATTTAATATCAACATTATTTACTCACTTATTCAATAAAGCTGTCCTTATTGAAAATCTACTAGGTGAAGAAACTAAGCAAGTGACTGGAAAATTCAAGGTAAGAAGAAAAATATCCTTCAAAAAAGTAATTTAAATTATTTTTGGTAAAGAACATTAAACTCACAAATTAGTAAGCAAAAGATGGAAAGTACTCTGTGTGAATTTTATGGTATGTGAATTATATCTCAATAATTCTGTAAGAGAAAATACTACAGAAGAAAATGAGATTTTCACAAACCTGGTTCTTGACTATGACACACACACACAAAAACAAGCAACATCAAAAATAAACTGGATTTCATCAAAATGAAAGTTTTTGTTATGCAAAAGATGCCATTACAAAAGTGAAAAGACAACTCAAAGAAATGGAAGAAGGTATTTGCAAAAATATATCTGATAAGAGACTGATTTGTATCCAGAATATATAAAGAATAATTACAATTCAATAATAAAAAGACAAATAACCCTATTTTAAAATGTGGAATCAATTTGAATAAACATCTTCCTAAGCAAGATTGACAAATGGCTAATAAGAACATGAAAAGATGCCCAACATTATTAATCAATAGGAAAATGCAAATTGAAACCACAAAGAAATACCACTTTTCACTCATGGGAACATATAAAATAATATAAAAAAGATGACAGCACGTGTTGGTGAGGATGTGATGAAATCAGAAGCCTCATCACTGCTGGTGGGATGGTAAAATGGTGCACCTGTTTGGAAAACAGTCTGGCAGTTCCTCAAAATGTTACACATAGAGGTACCATATAACCCAGCAATTCCACTGGGAAAATATATATCTGGTCAAATTTTACACATGAATGTTCATGAAAACATTATTCATAACAGCCAAAAAGTGGGAAAAACTCAAATAGTCATCAACACATGAAAAGATGAAGTGTGATATATCCATCTAATGGAATATAATTCAGTTATTAAAAAGAGTGAAGCACTGATAAATACTGCAACATGGATAAATATCGAAAACATTACGCTAAATGAAAGAACTGAGTCAAAAAGACCACATATTGTATGATTTGATGTGTACAAAATGTCCAGAATAGACAAATTTATAGAGATAGAAAATAGACTAATGGTTGCCTGGGGCTGGGGAAAAGAACAGGAATGAGAGAATAACTACTCACAGCCACTGTGTTACTTTTAGGGATAATGAAAATGCTCAAAACTTAGATTGTGGTGAATATATAAATGTTCATACAACTGTATACATGTACTAAAAGAACTAAACTGTACACTTTATGTAAGTTAATTTTATGGATATTACATATCAATAAAGCTGTTTTTAAAAGTTCAAAGATAGAGAAATATATACTATTTAAGCACTAATCTAAAAAGCTTGATAAGTACATTAGTATCAAATGAAGTAGACTTCAGAGCAAGGGTATCGTCAGGGAAAAACTAGATAAGTTCATAATGATGAAAAGCAAGAGGGTGGAAGAGATATAAATGCACCTATCAACTGATCTTTAAAATTAATGAAGCAAAAACTGATGGGACTGAAACAAGAAAGAGACATATCTACATTAATAGTTGGAGACTGTAATACTGCTTTCTTGGTAATTGATAGAGCACGTAGACACAAAATCAGCAGGATATAAGAGACCTGAAAAACATTATTAACCAATTTGAGCTAATTGACATTCATAGAAAACTCTATGCAACAGCGAATACCCATTTTTTCAAATGTACATGCAATGCAAAGCAAGATAGACCATATTTAGGCCTTAAAACACAATTTAACAAATTTAAAACAATAGAAATTATACACAGTTTACGCTTAGAACATAAGGGAATTAAACTAGAAATCTAACAGAAAGATATTTGTATAAACTATTTGAAACTGAAATCATATTTCAAATAACCCATGAGTTAAATGGGTAGTCTCAAAGAAAATTAAAATATATTCTTAGTTATATGAAAAAAAACTTGTATGCAAATAATAGATGGCTTAGCAGTTAATGTTTTACTAGAAAAAAGAAGGTCTAGAATAAGTAACCCAAGTGTCTACTTTAAGAAACTAGAGAAAGAAGAGCAAATTAAATCCTAAATAAGAATGAGGAAGGAAACAACAGAGACAAGAGCAGAGATCAAAGAAAATGAAGAGAAAAGCAGCATAGAAAAACCAGAATCTGTTTTGTTAAAAAGATAAGTAAAATTAATAAACACCTAATAAAACTCAGGAAAATGAAAGAAAATTCAATTTTCTAATATCATGAGTGAAAGAGTGGATATCACTATAGACCCACACACACATTACAAGGATAATAAGGGCATACTATGGACAATTATTGACCTATATATTAAATAGTTAGATTAAAGGAACCAATTTCTTGAAAGGCAACAAATACTAAAGTCGCTCAAGAAATAAATAGCATGAATGATACTATGTCAATTAAAGAAACTGAAATCATAGTAAAACATCCTTAAAAAAATCTGAAAAATTTCACTGGAGAATTTTAATTTTATATGTATAAAAAGAACAATGCCAATGGAAAAGAACTCCTCAACTCATCATATCAGGATGGAATTATTATAATACCAAATCAGATAATGATAATACAAGACAAGAAAACTACAGATCAATATTTCTTATGCAATAGATACTAAAATCCTCAAAAAATTAGCATATCATATTCAACAATGTATCATAATCAAGTAGGTTTTATCCCAGGAATTCAAAGCTGGTTTAACATCCAAAATCAATTAATACAATTCACCAAATAAAAAGCATAGAGGAAAAAAATGATAATTTTAATAGGTGTAGAAATGTATCAATAAAATATAACATCCATTTATGATTTAGAAAAACCTGTCTATTCTAGAATATAAAGTTTATAGAATACAGCTTTTAGACCTGGACTGGGTTATCTCTATGTTTATCTTCAGGCATGCCTGGATATTTAACTTTGATTCTTAGCTCACATAAAGTTCTTAGGTCCACTAACCAATTACTCAGTGCTTTATGAGGTGTTGTGTAAAGTTGGAAACTCCCTTGTTGTAACCAAGAGCTGGTGTGTTTGTTCATGGCATTTAACTTGTGTAATCCTCTAGACAACCTGATTCGGTTACATGGTCTGGAGGGCATGAGAGACCCTTATGGGAATTTCTTCATGAGCTCTTCTGAGGGCAAGATTCATTGCACAAATTTTGGTTGTTTGATCTGGTACAAAGTGCATTTTGTGTGAATAATAGGGCCCTGCAGAACTGCACCTTAATGTCTTTCAAACCCCTGAGGCTTGCTGCACTCTCTTTCTCTTGCTATGACACATACTCTGCTTTCATCAAAAGCCTTACCTTTTCAGTGTAGGTAAAGTATAATATATAGTATAGCAGAGATATAGTATGGTACACTATGGCATAAGTATGGTATAATAGAGCCTAGACATAGTATAAGTATAATACAGATATACTATAGCATGAGTATAGTATAGTATAGATAGTATAGTACAATATAGTATAGAACAGGTGAAATATACCTGTTCTGTGATGTCTTGTGAGTCATTTAAAATACCAAACATGTAATTTCTAGGGAAGAGAGCATCTTTAACTTGATATTGGGTATTGATAAAAATCTATAGCTAACATTCATACTTAATGGTGACAGATTGAATTCCCTTAAGACTGGGAATAAGATAAAAAATGTTCTCATCAATTCTAGCCAACCTTCTACTGTAAGTCCTAAACAATGCATTAGGCAAGGAAAAAATAAATGCATATACTTTGGAAAGTACAAAATAAAACTGTCTCTTCTGGCACACAACATGAATGACTATGTAGAAAATCCCAAAGTACAAAAGCCCCAAGAAATAATTAATGAGTTTAACATGGTCAGAGAATAAAAAGTTTACATACCAAAATCAATTTTGGAAAATAGTGTTTTTGTTTGATAATGTACGGATGAAGACATAAAGGACTATAACACACAGGTATTGTATACTCTAGTTAGCAAATTTGTTTTTGAAATTCTGAAATTGCTTTATATGTGAATTAAAATTGAAGAAAAAGTAGACGTGTTGTTGATATTGAAAGCCAAGTGTTTCACTGCCAGAGAAATAAGTTACAAATAAGGAAATCTTGAAGACTAGAATAAACCCTGTGGTGTTCTCGGGACGTATTACTATTAATTCCTTTTCAAACATACAAATACATATGCATAAAAAATATATACAGTTGCAGAAGTAAATGTAAATGTGTGTATGCATGGGGTAGTATACATATATTTTCTAATTCTGTATGATAAGAAAGCCAAATAGCAATGATATCTCAGTAGCAATGAAATAATCCCTAGATCTGTATTTCTAAATATTATTTTCAATAAAAGGAACCAGAGCTCCTTAGAGAAGTCATTATTCCAGGTATGAGGCAGAAAAAGCACAAGAGGAGCGTGGGGCACCTTATATTCCAAGAAAGTAAGGGAGTGCTCTAAGTTGGAGGCACACTGAGGGGACATAGCAACCAGCTTGAAAGCCCCTGCCAATGGCCAAAATGACAATACTGTTGGGTTGTAACCTACAGAATACAATGAGCATCTGTGAGTTAATAGCAATATAAGTAAAACAACTGAATAAATTAAGTGGAAGAAGGGACAGCTCTTTACAGAAAAATCCCAATTCAAACATGTGAAAGTAATGAGACAAATAGAAACTCACCATTAGAGCATCACAGTAATAATTGTTTTGGGCCTGATATATTGAAGCATGCTAAAGCCTCTGGATGAAGATACAATTAGAAACAGGATATTTGCATGGTGTAAAAGTACCTTCCTCCAAATAATTATTCATTGCAAAGGGAAAATGTTAAAATTACAGTGGAGAAACATGGCACACACCATCCTAACCAAGTGATCAAGGTTAACTGCACCTCTGATAAGACTTATCTACATTCCATAGCCCTTGATATGATGCAATGAGAAGGTCATAGCACTTCCATGGTATTCTTGCCTATGCCCAGCCTCAATCTAATTATAAGAAGATATTAAACAAACCCTGTTTGAGGAATATTCTAAAAAATAATTGATCAATAATCTTCAACAGTTTCAAGGTCATGAATGTCCAAGGGAAGACTGAGGACCAGTCACAGGCTGGACATGGAACCAACTGCAGAGCATATTAAACAGATAGGACTCTGGGAACCCAAAACCAAAGATATAAGTGGAAAAGCTGGTGAAATAAAAATAAAGTCTGTGGTTTAGTTAGTAGTATTATAAAAATATAATTTCCTTGGTTTGGCACTCTGATTATTCAATGGAAGCTATGTGAAACAGGCATAAGAATTCTCTGCAATATTTTTTAGTTTTCCGTTAAGTTTAAATTATTTCAAAAGAAACATATAAAGAAATAAATCTATCAACCCTGAAAGACGTCATTGCATACTAAAGTGGTGATTATTTTATAAAAAATATATAAAATTAAAAATAACAAAAAAAAAACTGTTTAAAAGCCCCAATTGAGAAAGTTATCTCTGCTTTTTGCAAGTGTAATCGTCTTCATGTGTATATATGTGTGTGTGTATGAAAGTCTGGCTTCTGTGTGTGTGTATGTTGGTTCTTTTGCAGCCGCTAATTATCTAGCTCAGGATTGAACAAACAGAAAGCCAGTTCTTATAACTGGAATAAGAGATATGCACACCACCAGGATGTGCTTCTTTCTATGTCTTACCTCTGATTCTTTTTGGGAAATGGTGAGATTTTCATAAATCAGCCAACACTACATCTCTGCAACGATGGCCTGTGATGGAATTTGACTCACGCCACATTAGAGTTGTGTGATTAAAGTGGGAGAGGAACAGTTCTCTGAAAGAAAGATGCAGTTTCCAGAAGAGGTATAACATATAGGACGGACAAAACAGTTATGATCTTCATACATAAGTGAGTTATATTTTCATAGAACACTCAAAAAAGGAAAAATGAAATAACAATGATTTTGATATATGATTTTTGTGACAGTTTAGCAATGAAACTTAATAAGTAACAAAACAATAATAAATTTTAATTAGTCACACAAAGTACTATATGAAAGGGATATTCTTTTAACAAAACAAAAAAAAATCATTGCTTCCAAATGCTCACGGAACAATTAAAATTTCTGTAATATTGACTTAAGTAACTATTTCTATATGAAAATAAACTCTTTGCTCTACTGAAAAAATTAAAGTATCTCAAAACTAACAAATTATTGTAATAAGGTTGCAGGATGCAAATTAATATAAAAAAGTCAATGGTTTTCCTATATACCAGTCACAAACAAATAGAATCTGAAATTAAAACAATGATACCATTTACATTAGTGCTCCAAAAAAATGAAATAGATATAAATCTAACAAAATATGTCCAAATCTATATGAAGAAGACTTTACAATACTCTGAGGAATGAAATTAAAGAAGAACAAATAAGTGAGGGGTATGTCATATTCATGGATAGGAAGGCTCAATATTGTTAAGATGTCAGTGTTCCTAGCTTGATGTAGAGATTCATGGCAATGCCAGTCAAAATCCTGCAACTTATTTACAGGTTTTGACAAATTAAAGACCCAGGAGAACTAGCACAATATTGAAGAAGAACAAAATTGGAAGACGGACACTACTTGACTTCAAGACTTACTATAAAACTACAGTAATCAAGATAGTGTGGTATTGGTGAAAGAATAGACACACAGATCAATGGAACAGAATGGAGAACTCCAAACAGTCTTTTCAACACATAGTTCTGGGAAAACTAGACAACCACATGCAAAAAAACAAAAAATCCAGACACAGACTACACACCCTTCACAAAAATTAACACATAATGGATCATAGCCCTAACTGGGAAATGGAGAACTATATACTCCTAGGAGATAATATAAAACATAAATGGCTTGGACATGCAATGACTCTTTAGATATAAAACCAAAACATATCCATGAAAGAAATAATGGATAAGCTGGACATCATTAAAATGAAAACCGTGCTTTACGAAAGGCAACAGCAAGAGACTGAGAAGACAAGTCACAGATTGCAAGAAAATATTTGCAAAAGACACATTTGATAGAAGACTAGTATCCAAAATAGATGAAAACCCTTAAAACTCAACAAAAATAAAGCAAACCTGATTACTAAATGGGCCAAGACCTTCACATACATCTCACCAAGGAAGATATAGTGTTTGAAATAAGCATATGAAAATATGTTCCACATAATATGTCATCAGAATAATGCAAAATAAAACAATGAGATACCACTACAAGTCTACTAGAATAATGGTCAAAATGTAAAAAATATGACAACATAGCATGCTGTCTAGGATCCTGAGCTAGGACCTCTCATTCATTGCTGTGGGAGAGCAAATGCACACTGGGAGACAGTCTGTCAGTTCTTACCAAACTAAACATACTCTTCTCATACACTCTGGTGATCACAGTCCTTGGTATTTACCCAAAGAAGGTAAAAACTACGTTCACACAAAAACTGGCACGCAGGTGTTTATAGCAGCTTTGTTCATAATTGCCAAACTTGGATGCAACCAAAATGTCCTTCAGTAGGTGAATGGATACATAAACCATGGTGCATCCAGACAATGGAATATAATTCAGCACTAAAAGGAAATGAGATATCAAGCTGTAAAAAGGCACAGAGGAATCTCAAGGGCATATTAATCCATGAAAGAAGACAATCTGAAAAGGCAACAAATTAAGTCTAAAAAAATTAAGTCTTTAAAAATATTAAGCAAAATAAAAGCACCTATTTGCTGAAGTAAAATGCAAGCATAGTATTTTTCCTTATTTGAAAGCAATTTGTCTCTAAACAAATTTATTCTTAGCCCAAGATTGCAATACTATATACTTTATGCCATTTTCTTTTTTATCTCTTGGATCTATTTGAATAAGGACATGCTGCTATTCTTGCATCAAAACTCTTAACCTCTCCCCCATTTTTTTCCACTTTCTGAAACTTTAGATTTCTCTTTGTATTTGTTTTCTAAATTTTTAAAGTCTTGTCATGATAATTGAATGTTATCCTAATGGAAATAAAACAAAACAATCTCAACAAAGAAAAAAAAGAGGAAAAAGGAGAAGCAAAAGGAAAATCTCTGAATTTCATTTGTGCCTTTACCAATTATAAGCAGTCTGAGTCTTAATACATTGATACTTGACCCTCAGTTTTCACATATTTTAATTGGTAGTAAGAAGGCCTGCTCCACTGATTTATTTCAATTCTTGCTAGTATCGAGAGAGGCAATGTAATATGAAAAGGGCAAACAGAATATAAGGAAAAAGAACCCAGAGACTAAGTACCCTTAGCAAGGCAGCAAGCAACACCGTGCTGCAGCCAGAGGCCCTGGATGGTGAGACCTGTCCCTCAAGATAAGTGTTTCTGAATAGAATGGGACAAACCTACATGTGAAAATTAGTCCTGGAAAAGCACCTCCACCCTTATCTCCCATGTAAAGACTGAGGTTAAATGTTTTAGCTGGTGCAAAAATAATCCATCAGGACAGCTGCAGAAAGTAATTTACAGAAGTGTGGTAGCTGTCATTTATTTATTGATTTTTTGGAAAGTGTTAGTAGAGACCATTCAAATATTTAGGTAACTTAAATATCAGCTGTAGCCCAGCCTTCACGGACCAACTCTGTGTAACCTTGTGCTAACTTATGTGGAGACCCAGTGTCTTCTGCGTTCCTAGTGTGTCGTGAATTTTTGGATTGTGGTGAATATTTTGCAGGGGAGACTGTGTTGTGTTGAGAAGGAGGCTGTGGATGGAGGTGGTGTGTTTGGGATTGTGCCCATCTCCCACAGGATCTCTTCACTTACACACACACACACACACACACACACACACACACACACACACTTAGGCCATATAATCAATAAGTGGGACTTTCTTCCCTAACTCCTCTCTCCATTAACTGTTTAACTGTGTCCTGTATTCTACTATATCTCACATATTCCCTTCTGAAATATCAAGTTTCTTTCCCATCCATCTGAAGATAAGCCTTCCTTTTCCTTAGGAAATGAGGGGTCTGCTTGAAGCCTTGCCCACTGGCTCTTGCATTTAACTTGCAGAGATATTGTTCTAAAAAAAGAAGTTTTTCCCTGTTGAGAGAATTATTTTACCCGGTGCTAAGAATATGTTTTTTCCCTAAATTATTACATTAACTGTTGAATATACTGGCTTTCAACTGCCCCACACCCTCTGCAGCTTCTTTTGAATGTTTGTAAGGACCCACTTGTCACTTGGCCTGTTTTGGCTTCCCACTGGCTAACGAAGTTTACTAAAGAATGGTATCCACAGCTCTCAAAGAGGGTTTTGTTTTTGTTGTGTATGGTAATTGTCTGCTTTCAGAATTTTAGCAACACTTTAGAAAGCAACTATATGAACAGCTCCCATAAGCAGGCAATGTGTGGGGCATGTGTGCCTCTGACTGGAGCTGTTGGTTCTGTGGGTTTTCTACTTTAGTGTAGATGGTAACCAGTAGAACATTTTATATTTATATACATGTATATCATTATCAGTTTAGACGCATATTTATCTCTACTTAGGAGTAGCTGTGTTTCCTTGGGATCAGACTCATTTTGGTTATGTCTGCCAACTCATAATTTTGCTAAGTATTCAACATTTTTATCCTACTTGCCTCCTCTGGAATCTGTGTACCATTCTCCCTTCATTTAACTTTCATAGAATTTGATATTGCATGTTATATTTTCAAAATTTACATGCAGTAAAATTCATTTTTTCTTTTTTATAGTTCTGGGAGTCCATACATGTACATAGATTCTTATAACAGCACAGATAGAATAGAGAATAATTCCATTATCCCAAATAATTCCCCCATATTGCTGCTTTTGAACCCTGCCCAGCGAACTCCTGGCAGCCACTGGCCTGTTCTCTGCTCCTGTGTTTTTGCTTTTTCCAGAGTAAATGAAATCACATTGCATGTAACCTTTTGAAACTAGATTCTTTTGCTTAGTATAACATGTTTGAGATCTGTTCATGTGTAAGTTGAGTGACTCACTAGTCCTTTCTCTTAATAGCTGAATAATATTCCATTTTGTTGATGGCCACGGTGTATCTATGCACCTATCAAAGGAAATTTGCATTGTTTACAGTTTCTGTGTGAGTAAATCTGGTATAAATTTTTGCTTCACATTTTTATGTGAAATAATTTTTCATTTCTCTTGAATAAATATCTGATAGTGTAAACGGTGGGTCAGATGGGAACTTTATACTTAATTTTATGAAAAATTGCCAAACTGTTTTCCAAAGCAGTTTTAAGCCTGCCCTTTCTTTTTAAATTTGTCTTAATAATCATGATATTCTTTTATCTTAATGAGGAAAGAACACTGCAGCTACTTTCTAATTTGACTTTAGGCAATTAGTAGATACTTAGGGAAGACTTCCTCTGAGGTCTAACATGGCTGAACTTATTTTATGTTGCAGAATTCTAAAAAAGACATGCAGATGTGTTTCCTTAGCTAACTGTCCTTAAAATTTATTTGCTTTTCACCGATATTATACAGAAATAGCATAAACTTGCTTCTAATATCCTATCATCTACCTTTCAGGTAAGATAGTTAGATTTTTTTGGCTTTTATGTTGTACAGAGAGATAATGAAATAGTGTCACTTCTACATTCTGGGTATCTGGGCTTGCAGCATGAATTATGAATTAGAAACTATTTAGGAATAAGGCTAGAATAATTTGAAGGAGACAAAGCTGATAGTATAGATATCATTCACTTTTCTCTAGAAACTTCCTTGAATTTCAGTGATCATTAAACTTGGTATTTTTCTCTGTTGATTTGTAATCCAATCAGGCCATGGAAGAAGAAAGCATATCCATGGATAGATGGTTCTCACGTTGCAGACAGTGGCCATTCATACACCCTAAATCAATGATGTGGCATATGAATGAAGGGCATGCCAAACCTAGAGATAGAAATTATTTAGGAACTATGTAGGTTTGAGAACAGCTATGCTTATATTGAGCAATTTAATTCAATTACTGCTAAGCTTTAAGTACGTTCTGCAATCATTTTTTTTCACTTTTTTTTACTTTAAGACCTCAAATTGCACACAGCAGTGGCAGACTCATCGCCTGTATTTTTTAATGTGTTATTAATAAAACCAGTGGGAAGAAGTTACTTAATATCTTCTACTACAAAGAGCTCAAGCATAACCCTGGTGAAGGCAGTCTCCTAATGAGTACCTCTTCCCCATTTTATCCATTCTAGACACCAGGACTCTTACCCTCAACTCTCAGGTCAGGTATTTGTCTATAATAACTCCTGAGAGGGTGTTCATCCAGGGAGATGTAAAGTTGCAGCAAGATTACAGGGTGACTGATTGAACCCACACCACCTAATGGAAAGTTGGTACTAATTGCAAGCAATCCATCTAACTGCAATCATACATGTGGACCAGTGTTTAACCCTCACTGGCAAAATGGTGAAAGGCTGCCATTACAGCTTGAGGAATCCTTTTTTGTTTGTTCTTAAACCAATGCTTGTCTAAAATTGGCATCTACCTTTCTGCTTTAGTTCTATGTCCCCTATTATCCTTGTCCCTGCCAGTATACTCTGAGTAGTCATTTTCTAATTTTGGGATTCTTAGTATTAACTATTCTTATTTCCAATCTGTAATTGCTCACAGTTTCACTATCAAGAATTTTCAGTTTATCATTGTAGTTTTGCTCTTCTTTAATACAATCAGTGAAATGTGACCTACCACTTACTTTTTAAAGGCTTATAATGTGATATGATTAAACTAGCAGAGGCATGTAACTAAGCTGATAGACTGTGCCTAGTCCCCAGAGGCAGGATTATTAGCTTAATATTTTTTCTGATATCTCAATGTCCCTAAGTGTTATGTTTCCACATTTTAAAATGTGTTTGCTTTAGGTAGTACATATCAATTTCCTGCTTTAATAGCCGAGGATTTGGCTACCTTATCCCACCTCCGACTTTCCTCCCCCATTCTGATGATATAGGATTGCCATATTTCACAAATAAAAATATACATACCCAATTCATTTCTAATTTCCTATAAAAAAGAATAATATCTTCAAAAGATATTTCTCAAATATTGCATGTGCTATAGACTGAATGTGTACTCCCAAAATTTAATAGAGAATTCAAAATTCACTAATCCCCAAAGTTGAGGGTATTTGGAGGTAGATCCTACAGGAGTTGATTAGGTCATGAGGGTGCAGCCTGCAGCCCTTAAGAATGGGATCACTGTCCTTATAAAAAGAGGTCTGGGAGTAGTGCATGCCCCTGTCTTTCATGTAGGATGCAGTAAGAAGACAGTCATCTTTGGACCAGAAAGCAGACTTCACCAGACACCAAATCTGCCAGTACCTTAATTTTGGACTTTCCAGTATCCAGAATTGTAAGAAATAAGTTTCCACTGTTTATAAGTCACCCAGTCTGTGGTATCCTCTAATAATAGCCTGAACAGGTTTAGACAACATAGGACATAGTTATACTAAAAAAATTGTTTATCTGAAAACCCAGTGTAACTGAGCAATCTGTATTTCATCTGGCTACCCCATCACAATAGTCAGGTCAATTTCTTTTTTTACTTTGTTTGTTACCTTTTAGAACATTGTATCTTTAATTCTTGTTCCATCATAAAGTATCTTTTATTCCCCACTTTGTAGGATGCATACATATGTAGTCCTTTTCCTTTCCTTTAATGGTATTCCTGTTCTTGTTTATGTATTTGTCATTTCTTGGTAGGTAACATTCATATAAATTATGTTTATTATTTGAATTACATAAGAAATACTCATGGCAGAGACAGATCATAAATGATGACTACACTGGTTTTCATAAAATGTTTGTGGTTCCCCACTCAAAATATTTTCTAATGCCATTTTTTCCCATGCTTCCCTCTCCTGCTCTGATGTATTTTCAAACTTGACAAAGACTGACTTCTTGGGACTTTTCTGAACTTGCAGTCATCCTGGGAATTGATTCCATTTAATGCTTTCCTGGATTCAATCCATTTTTTTTTGTCTGGATCTTCATTCTTAGTTTATTTGTTTGTTTTGCCAGAGCCAAAGAGCTGCATTTTTAAGTAACCGTCTAAAGGGTTGGTAGGAGGTGACTTATTTTTGAGATCTTGCATGTTTGAAAATAACTGAATTCTTTCTTCATACATGATTGATAGTTTTGGTGTGAATAGAATTCTAAGGTAAAAATAATTTCCCTTGAGATTTGGAGGGACCTGCTCCCTTGTCTTCTGCTCCTGCCTTCTCCTTGCCTTTCCTCCACCCCCCAATTTATACAATCTCTTTATATTTACAATTCTGACTTTATCAGGTTGTAACTAAGGGCATATTTCCCCCATTCACTGTGCTTAGTAGGTCTCTCAATGTAGAGACACATATCTTAATTTGGAGAACATTTTTTAACATATTTCTTGGATTATTTTCTCTGTCCCTGGTTCTTTAGACTTTCTGAAATAGCTATCAGTTGCATATTAGGGCTTCTGAATATTTTCTTTAGTTCTTTATTTTTCTCATAACTTTTAAATTTATTTTCTTTTGCTTTCAGTTCTTTTGGGAGACTTAATCAAACTCTATTTTCCAATATTTCTATTGAGTTTTCCCAAAATCTCATTGTAAAAATTTTCTGACATAAAGCAGTTGAAAGAAGTTTGTAGTGAAACTTGCATACACACTAACTAGATACGATTTATTGTATTTTTAATTTTAATATTTATTTCATATATTTATGCTTAAAAACACAAAACCTTGTCCTCTGTCTTTTACAGTGTATCTTGTTTTAAGGATGCACTTTTTTTCACATATATTTTCTTGAGGAGTAATTTTATGTTTATCTTTGTCTTTTTTACTTAGACGGATCCTCCAAATATCTCATTCATCTTGTCTTACTAATTCACAATTAAAATAGAATGAATAAATAATAACTTGGCAACTGCGTATTTGGGGGCTTGTGAACAGCAGGCTTTGCTTTTGAGCCTGGGGTCAGGGGTGATCTTCACTTGGGAAGCCCTATGACTAGACTGAGCAGTCTGTTCATATTCTGGAGGAGAGAACTTTGTGTCGTGGCTTTCCTAGTTTCACAGGGGACAGACTCCTGCAGTGCTTTGCATGTAAGCAGAAGTGCATATGTGAGAGTGTCCATCGGGATGTCTGTGGCTCAGGGTGTGTGGTCCTTTACGATGGAATCTAGCCTTCCCTTTGTCCTGCCCACATATTTACAAAGCTGGGGACTTCAGGGTTCTGCCGGGCAGACATGCATCTTTCTCCTCACTCTTGGCTAGGTCTTATTAGATTTTAGATTCCTTCAGCAGGATTATTATTATTTTTTTATTCAGGTATTATTGATATACACTCTTATGAGGGTTTCACATGAAAAAACTGTTTTCCCCTTGACCCCCCACACCATGTGTACTAAACATAATACCCCTCCATCCCCTTCTCCCACCCTCCCCACCCGCCCTCCCACACACCCCCCTTTGGTAACCACTAGTTCCTTCTTGGAGTCTCTGAGTCTGCTGCTATTTTGTTCCTTTAGTTTTGCTTCGTTGTTATTACTCCACATATGAGTGAAATCATTTGGCACTTGTCTTTCTCCGCCTGGCTTATTTCACTGAGCATAATACCCTCTAGCTCCATCCATGTTGTTGCAAATGGTAGGATTTGTTTCCTTCTTATGGCTGATTAATATTCCATTGTGTATATGTACCACCTCTTCTTTATCCATTCATCTACTGATGGACACTTAGGTTGCTTCCATATCTTTTCACGGGGAAACTGTAGCACAGAGAAGGCAAACAGTGAATCTGTGGCATCTTAATACACTGATGGACAGTGACTGCAATGGGGTATGGGTGGGGACTTGATAATATGGATAAAAGTAGTAACCCCAATGTTTTTTCATGTGAAACCTTCATAAGAGTGTATATCAATAATACCTTAATAAAAATAAAAATAAAAAATAAAAAAATGAAAAAAAAAAACATTTGCCACCTACCCGTTGTTTCTATGTACCTTAAAAACTCTGGGAATGAAAATAAAAAACACATATGCCAATATTAAAAAAAAATTATATATATATATATATAGTACAGCAAAGACCAGCCAACATACTGTGACGTGAGCAAGTGCTATAGACTCCAGTGCCCCTTGCATTGGGATAACAGTGTCTGTTTTATAGGGTTGTCATGGGAATTAAATATGTTAACCCATCTAAAGTGCATAGAAATATGCTCAACAGAAAGAATCTCTCAAGTGTGCACTGAAATACTTGCCTTTATATTGTTTGCTTTCTCTGTGCCATACATTTTTCTAAGAATTTTACATGTATCATCTTTTACCTCATGTAACCCCTACAGCATTCCTTTGGGAAGGTACTGTTATTACTTCCCTCTTGCAGATGAAGATGTGAGGCACAGAGAAGTTGTTCGAGGGGGCATAGCCAATAGGAAGAGTAGGCAAGATTTGAATCTAGGCAGTCTGGTCACACAGCTAGTATTCAATCAACAAACTAAGCTCTATATTTCAGCAGTATAATTATGAAAATCAGTTAGGTAGCAAAAGAATTATTGTAAGTTGGGGTTAATGTAGAAAGGCTTTTTGGTATTTTTCAGGCACGTTCCCCATCGCACCTGGATAAGATTAGACTGATACAGAAAGGAGAGAGAGGAGGGCAGCCAGTAGGATCACGGGCACAGAGCCGGCCGTTATGTTATAGAACAATGGGTTCATCTGCTCGAATTTTTTTAAGGGAGAGTGTTAATTCCTGGCAATGAGGACTTTACATACTAGTAACAGGAATACTTTGAAAGTGAATTAAAGCTAAATAATGGGTGTTAAACATTCTTCTTCTTTTACAGTTTTTCGGAATTGTGAAAAAGTGGCAAATTTTGTAAATACAGAATCTCACAAAAGCTGCCTTTTATATTTTAATAGTTATGTACATACACTGCAATCATTCCATCATAGTCTCCATCTCCTATCTTGAGTGTTTTAGTTTTGTTTTCAAGGCACTTGCTATTCCCCTTTTCCCCTCCATATTGATTGACTTTTTTAGATATTTAATCTTAACATCCGTATATCGTCCATTTTGTCAGTATAGTTAAATGAAATTCATCACAAGCCTCTGGTGTGATTTAGGGGAACAGATTTAATTCTGCAGTGTAAATAAAAGAAGTTTGACTGTGGAATAGGAATGTTACTTGTCTTTCCCCAATCCTCATTGTAGACATTTAAGTTATTCACAGTTGTTATTCCCATAACACTTAAAGTGATTATATCTATTGCCAACTTCTATAAATTATTAACATCAAAGCTAGCTGTTCCCTGGCGCCCACTTTCGGCCTTCCATAGAAATAGGAAAACTTAGGCAGGTTGAAGTAGATTAAGGAAATTCAATTGGTAACATGGTCACTAGAAATTTAATCTTTGTTTACAAATACTTTCCCTTTCTTTACTGGTGCTTGTGTGCAAAACTGTTACAGAAAACACAGATTCTGTGAAGATTCTAGAAGTTCTAGAATGAGATAATGAAGTGAAATTCATTGCACCAGGTCTTCTCCCCCAGTTTTAAGTATTGAGGCAGAACAGCCAACCCCTACTTAGGAACATCTTGTGGTTATCACGGCCAAGGCTTACAGACTGGATTCACAAAACAAGAATGGATTGAACTCAAGAAAACAATGATGAAGATAAATGGAGAAATGTCTAAATAAAGTTAAAAATTATTACTTTCTTAGAATTCAGAGAGCAGTTGGCAGCCATATCCACTTAACGTTAGGAATTAAAGGTATATAACTGATAAAGATGTATGTCTTACTTTTGTGGGTACAGCTCAAACAGTTTAAAATAAATATTGTAATAATTGATCTTTGTGAATGATGTGAAAGTGCTAACTGATGCTCCATATATGGTACCAACTTCCTGCATTTGGCACTGAGAGATGGCCCTTTCATTCCTCCAATTAAAAAGATGGTCAAGCCCTCCATTACATGTATTGTAGGGCTGCACAGAAGGCTCACCGGAAATGGGTGGGAAGCTCTACTACCACCCCCGTTTAGCATGAGCTTAGACGAAAACCATTTCTGCCATGCATGCTGACAAGATGTAGTGACCACTGCAGATGAATGAGGCTCAAATTACACTGTCAGGGGACAGGAATGGGGGAGGGGAATTCTTGCTCCTTTTTCTGCAGCAGCTGCCTGGTTACCTCAGTAAGTATGTAGCAGCCTTTGAAAGATTATTAATAGCTCTATTGACATTTTGATGGAAAGTAATTTTTCAGCAGGCTTGGGTCTAATTCAGTAGAGATTTTATTGGCTCTCAACCAGCAATTTTAAAGAAATATTTCAGTTAGTAATGTAATAATGTGTCTGTAGTCAGGGTGTGTTTATGATAGTCATGCCTTAGCCCAGCTCTGAACTGTCTCACAGATAAGAGTTTGCTGTTTGGGAACAGGGTCATTGTGACTATTCGAGCTGCAGGGGAAAGAATAACATTAGATGTTTAAGTAAACCACAGTGCATTGGTTGAATATCCTCTTATTGGTGCCCAGAGTTTCTACAAGACATCTTTTAGTGTTCTAGGCCACAGTTAAAAAATAGCATTTTGTACTGGGCTTTTATTTTTTGTCTGTTCAAAAAATTCAAAAAATGAATTACTCTTTGAGTTCCTGCCCCCCCATTTATTCTGTAATAATAAATATTATTTGCTCCTGTGATGAAAGAGTAACTCTTAGATTGATGAAGCTCATAAGTAGGTATTTCATTAGACAAATGGGTCCAGAGTTTTGGATACAGAAAGTAAAACTGAGATTCTATGGGAAATAAAATTCCTAATTCTATTGTTTTTTGGAACCAGTGTCGTCATCTGGTACTCAAAGAACTGCTTATGAAGGTGGCTTTTATATCCTCTGTGGTCCACCTTATTAATAGCAGTTTCCCTCATGTGAGAAGGTGTTACATGAACTTAAGTTCAACTTAATAAAACTTTGGGGTAAAGGGCCTTGGGTTGAATGGAGAGGGTTGGGCAGGAAGGGAAGCCTTTATTTTTTTGTTGCATATGTGTGTGTTTTACCATGTATGTGTGTTGATTGAAAAAAACTTTACATTGAGGTTTAGTGTGGATCAAAGATAGATGATGGATAATAAATAGATGATAGAGACATTTCAGATTAAAACATGCATATATATATTATCTATATATGACATAATTATATATTACATATTGAAAAAAGCACTCCATCATTAATGTAATATAAATTTTCACAAAGTAAGCACACTAAATGTAAACGTATCATCATCTAGATTAAGAAACTGAATGTTACCCAAGCCCCAGAAACCCCCTGCGTCTGTTTGTAGTCACTACCTCCCGTTACCTCCATCCTGACTTCAGACGGCAGACGTGAGCTGTCTGTTTTGTTTCACATGGAATCCTGCCGTCAGTACTCTGTTGTCTGTTACTCTCTTGTTCATGAGAATCATCCACACGGTTGCATGCGGCTGGAGGTCAGTCAGTTATTCTTGCTGTAGGATATTCCTTGGTTGGGAATAGTTTTATTTATTCATTCAGGGTTGATAGAGCATTTGGGAAACTTCAGCTTTGGGGTTACTATGGATTGTGGTGCTTTCAAAGTTCTAGAATATGCTTTTGTAGTCAACATGTGAACACATTTCTGATGGGCATATCCCCAGGGGTGGTGGTTTTGCAGTGTGCATATTCAGCTTTAGCAAATACTGTCAAAAAGTTCCCCCAAGTGATTGCACTGGTGTAAAACTAGCAGCGTATGAGAATTCTGGTTGTTACATATTATCACCAACAGTGGGTATTTTTTGTTATTTTAGTTTTAGCCATTCAAAACATGTGTTATCATATCTGTCATTTTAGTTTGTATTTCTCCGTGGTTAAATGACTTTCATAGATTTATTGGCCATTGTGTAATAATGTCTCTGCCTATTTTTTCTATTCTGTCATCTTTTTTATTGATTTACACCTCTTCAAATATTTTGTATATAAAGTTTTGATAGATATATGGTATTTTGAGTATTTTCTTTCCATTGGTTGTTTGCTTAGTCTGTGTCTTATTTCTTTTGATGAATAAAACTTAAAATAATACAACTGGATAGAAAATAATTAACAGGTCTATAGCTCACCCCTTTTCTACTGGATATTATCTGGAAGAACAATAGTTACAATATTTCCTTATGAACAAGTTAACATCCATATATACCAGAATCTCATGCTAGTGGCATTCACTGGCAGAAAGCTAAAAGAGAGCCCTAACTGTAAATGATTTTTTAGTAGGATATACCTGGTCTCTTTGTTTACACATTGAAAATATAACTGGAAATTACTAACGTACGATTCACTGCTGGCTGGATACTGGAGACACCTGTACACTGTGTAACTAACAGTGGGTAACCTGGAGATAGTCTAAAACCAAAACAATTCCCATGTGTAAGAAATGTTTCCACATACACTGCAGAAAGATAAAGGTAATTTTGGGGACTGTCTCAGATATCTCTAAGAAAGCTAATTTTAAAAGTACTAACTTTTCTTGCAAAAAGTTATACTCATGATTCTTTGTTTTCTATATATCTTTTGGAATTTCCTCCTTGCTTTTTATGTATCTCATATCACTGTAGGCACACTGCATTAATGTTCAATTGAGATATCTCATGCATGGGAGTGTTACTTCCTATAAGAAATAGACTTACAAAGTAAAAAAACAAAGTATTTTTTAAAGATATAATTTGAGAATATAAATTTATTATAAGTTTTTGATGGCTTTAAATGCAAAAGGGTTTCAGGAAATAAAGTAAGCAATAAGATCGGAAAAGAGGAAAATGTGTTGCAAGATTCGCTCTGTATCTGGGGACCTAAAGCTGATTAGGTGGGCGGGATAAAATATGAAGTGTTTAAAACTAGGCAGGGGTGTTGTCCTTTGTGAAATACAATTTCTTTCGGTGCTTTTAATCATCATAACTTACCCAAAATCGTAAGAGAATGACAGTAATTTTGTCTTTCCTTCTTTCTTTCCTTTTTGAAATATAATAGAGGAGAAAAGCTTTGAAAATTCCGTCTGCTACTAATAAAATAATATGTACTGACTCTCACATTGTCTGAAACATGACCTAAATTCTTAAACCTTTAAAATCGACTTTATACATAGTGTATGTCTTAATTTGGGATAATGATTTTGAAAGGAATATATTGCATATGCATTATTTAAGTCAGCTCTGCTTCAGCTACCAAGGTCATTAAATGTGAATCACAATTTTAAAATGAAGACTTTCCTATCACAAACAAATATGCAAAGGTATTACCGATGCAGTTTGCTAGTAATCTGATATGACACAAAGCTTGAATGTTGAAAAAATTGAGAAAAAAATGTTTATCTTGACATATATTACTCCCCCACTTTCATATTATTAGACTCAATGAGTGTTTTGATGAGAAATAACTAGACCACGATTATTGGTTAAGACAATGGTAGCTGTCTAAACTAGAGAGATTCTATGTAATTTTTAAAAAGGAAAACATTTTACATAAAAAGCACATAGTTATCAAGTTTGACATTTTGTTATATAATTTAAAAAAATGATTTTTCAAGTTCAGATGGGCCACCCCGTCTCATGCGGAGGTTAAATATAAAAATACCTATAGGTATAATCAATAATTTCTCAAAAAGCACTTTGTGATACATATTTATCTTTTGAATAAGTAGTTTGATGAAGGCCTAGTATTCTGTACCAGACACAGAAGGCATTGCCTTAACCTGGGTGATATTTTAGATGGGACCAGATAAGTGCCTGCTTCTATCATAAAGAAACCTTAATATGTTCCTGAAGAACGTTTTTGTGCAAAACTGCACCTCAGTGAGTCCACCAGGATGAGTTAGCCACAAATGCACGCTCTGATAATTCTACCTTCATGTAGAAGTGCTATTATTGGGTAAATGCAGCAGAATGTGTACCAAAGAGGCTGACTTTTTTTTTCAGTTTATTGATTATGAGCGATGCTTTCTGATATTAAATAAGAAATTTAGCTGAGTCTTTAAAACTATTTACAAAACCATAAATTTTGTTATTAATTATACATGAACAATACCATTTGGAATAGGAAAAAATAATCAAGCAGTGAACAAGGTAGTTCTCTCCTTTTCTCCAAGTTTGGACTTACTTTACAGAGGTAGCAACTTCCAAGTATTTCTATTGTTGTTCCTTTTGTGGGTCACCATTGTAATGTTAAAAATAACTTATCCTTACCTTTATTTGCTGAATTCACTAGGCATTTATTACCTTCTTGCTTCCATCTCTACAGCCACCTTATTATGATAGGTGTATAATTTTAAATCATTCTTTGTTACCTTTTTAACTTTAGATATTACGCTTAAATCCCTATTTCCCAGCTCCTCGTAATGACTGCACTGTTAAAACTCTGTAACATGAGTCAGTTAGCAGGATCCACATCATCCCCCATCTCTTCCTTCTCCTTTTTGTCAATTCTGCCATTGCTGTTAGAGGGCTGTAGTATTAAACATTTGCAATCTAATCCTTAAGTCACTGTTCTATGTTTGGTTGATGGGATGAGTCTAAGAAGTAGAAGCCAATAAAGTTCATGGCTGTACTATTATCATTCACTGCAGATTTTTAACTTAATTTAATTTAATTAATTAATTTTTTATTAAGGTATTATTGATATACACTCTTATGAAGGTTCCACATGAAAAAACAATGTGGTGCTACATTTACCCATATTATCAAGTCCCCACTCATGCCCCAATGCAATCACTGTCCTTGAATGTAGTAAGATGCCACAGATTCACTACTTGCCTTCTCTGTGCTACACTGTTTTCCCCATGATCCCCCACACCATGTGTACTAAACATAATACCCCTCAATCCCGTTTTCCCACCCTCCCCACCCACCCTCCCCTTTGGTAACCACTAGTTCCTTCTTAGAGTCTCTGAGTCTGCTGCTATTTCATTCCTTCAGTTTTGCTTCATTGTTATACTCCACAAATGAGGCAAATCATTTGGCACTTGTCTTTCTCTGCCTGGCTTATTTCACTGAGCATACTATCCTCCAGCTCCATCCATGTTGTTGCAAATGGTAGGATTTGTTTCCTTCTTATAGCTGAATAATATTCCATTGTGTATATGTACCACCTCTTCTTTATCCATTCATCTACTGATGGACACTTAGGTTGCTTCCATATCTTGGCTATTGTAAAAAGTGCTGCAATAAACATGGGCTGCATATGTCTTTTTGAATCTGAGAAGTTGTATTCTTTGGGTAAATTCCAAGGAGTGGGATTGCTGGGTCAAACTGTATTTTAATTTTTTGAGGAACCTCCATATTGCTTTCCACAATGGTTGAACTGGCTTACATTCCCACCAGCAGTGTAGGAGGGTTCCTCTTTCTCCGCATCCTTGCCAGCATTTGTTGTTCTTAGTCTTTTGGATGCTGGTCATCCTTACTGGTGTGAGGTGATTTCTCATTGTGGTTTTAATTCGCATTTCCCTGATGATTAGTGATGTGGAGCATCTTTTCATGTGTCTGTTGGCCATCTGAATTTCTTCTTTGGAGAGTTGTCTCTTCATATCCTCTGCCCATTTTTTAATCGGGTTATTTGCTTTTTGGGTGTAGAGGCATGTAAATTCTTTATATATTTTGGATGTTAACCCCTTGTCAGATATGTCATTTACAAATATATTCTCCTATACTGTTGGATGCCTTTTTGTTATGAGTTATGTACTTCTTAGAGGTACTACATTTAACTGTTGGTAATGTTTCAGATGACAGGGAAATTTGTCTGTTTCCTCTGACAGGACGTCCTGCCATGATTTAATACCCAAATTTAGCATGGCAAGATAGCAAATGGAATATGGAAACATTCACTGGTTTTGAACTCAGTCTCTGACATTTCATTGTTTAAAAAAGTAGTGCTGTTTGATATATATTTTTTTGAGAAAGTTTTATATACTATTTCTGAGCTTTAGTCTTTTTATCTGTAAAATAGGAGTAATATATTCTTCACCATTGGCTTATTATGAGAATTATAATATTATCTTATGTGCCCATTATAAGAACTGATACTGCCAATTGCTAAAATATTATTCCCAGGGAATAACTGACTGAAGTAGATTACTGGCTTTCTATTGCTCTTGAACCATGCTTAGTCACAGAGGTTACTGAGAATGCATCTCGGGATCCCATGGTAGAATTGTCCATTTACCCGGAAATATCCCATCTCGTAAGACACAAGCAAGATGAAAGAAATTCCCTGAAAAGGGATGAGCAGCCCAACTTCATTCCATTCAATTCTATCCCAAGCTATTTCGCTATCCCCAGCATAGTTTCTTTTTTTTTTTCCTAAATTTCAATTTCTGTCATGCATACATAATACATATATACATGCATACGTACATACATTTACATAAGTACAAACATATATACAGTAATTTTCCCTTTGGAACCTTTTGTGAACAAAATAATTTTAAGAGAGAGTGGGAAAAAATATATCATAACATACAAAGGCTTGAGTTTGGACAACACAGATTTTTCTAAATGCTGAAGTAAATGAAACTCAGTTTGAGCTTGAAGGTCCATACTCCCTTACTTTATGTCAGCCATTCCTGATCTCAATAGCTTCAGTCATAAACAGATTCTAGACTCTAGTGAGGGCCAACGTCCCTACTAAAATTCTGAGTTCTGCACTAATTAGCCTTCTGTTGCAAAGCAGATGACATTCTCAAAAGATACCTACCATACTCAGCCCATTTGATATTGATTTTTTCCTGGTCAGAAGATTTTCATCTTCTCTCATTTCCCCTGAATGACTCTGTGCATGTAGTTTGGCAGAATTTAATAACCACACAATATGTTTATTCATGTGAAAAATTTTAGACTTAAAATGTTTATAAGAATAATCCATTGTCTTTCTGTCACTTAAGAAATGAAATGTTTCAAATCCATTGAAATCTTTTCTAATAAGCAAAACTCTGCTTAAGTTGGGATCTTTATATTTTGGCAGGTATTGCATTTTACAGCATATATGTTTTATCCCTAAAAGATACATTATATTTTCATTTTATTGATGTCTGTTCAAATGATATGTTGTCTACACTATTGCAAATTGCATATTTTTGCTCAATATGATTTTGAGAATAGCTCACCTTGGAACATGTAACTCAGGTACATCCATCTCACAACCATTGGGTAAATACAATATATTTTTTTCTGTTTTTCACTTTCTGGAAAATTAGGTTAATGCTAAATTTTCTTTATTACAAGCACTTTTATGCACATGTCTCCTTGTGTACACTTGTGGGCTACTGCATCCCTAAAGGAAAACTTCTATCTCTTAAGAGTATGTACATCTTCAGTTTTTCTATATGTTATCAAATTATCCTTCAAACTGTTTGTACCCATTTAAACTCCCACCAGCTGATTATAAAAAATATATCTGCTCCACCTCCTTGCAAAAACACATTTTCATACTAAATGTCGCCAAACTCTGAGTGTGAAGTTGTTCTTTATTGTAGTTTTAACTTGTTTTTCTCTTACTACTACTGAGGATAAACATTTTAAAATACCAATCACACTTCCTCTCCTTTGAATTACCTGTTGCTATATTTTGTCCATTTTGTTGGATTTTTATTTCTCTCCCTCCCTTCCTTCCTTCTTTCCTTCGTTTTTTTTTTCTATCAGATTTACCATAGTTTATTTTATATTCAGCATACTAGTTTTTGTCTGCATTATGCCTTGCCATAATAATAAAGGGGCACAAAAATTCTCAATCATAATACACAATGGTCATGGGGATGGAAGTGCAGCATGGAGAATATAGTCAATGATTCTGTAACATTTTTCTATGTTGACAGACAATAACTGCACGAGAGGGGCTGAGGATTTAATAATATGGGGAACTGATGAAACACTGTGTTGTGTATGTGAAATCCATGCAGGATTGTATATCAATGATACTTTAATAAAAAAATTAAAAATCTACCCTTCTGGATTTTGCCTTTATATTTGTGTGTGCTGTGTGTTTGAGTGTGTGTAACTTGATGTAAATAGTTTTACAAAGTATATTTTATATTGTATGTCTCTTTTTAAGGAAGTCCACCATGATCTTAAGGTTATAAATATATTCTACATTTATATCAGAATTTAAATGATTTTATTTTTCAGAAGAAGCCTTTGGGTAAAAACTTGATGTTTTTTTCTATAATGAGTGATAATTTTTTCAGTACCTTTAATTGAATATGTCATTCTTTCATCCCCATTAGGAATACCACTTATTTAAAGCATTAAGTTTCCATACAGTGGTAGATACATTGCAAAAGGCTTTGCTATCCTCTCCTTGCCTGTTCTTGCCTGTCTGTACCTTCTTGTCTTATCCTCATCTATCCTAACATCTTATCTGATCCTATCCTGTATCTTAGTCTTACATAGCTTATCCCATCCTGTCCTATCCTGTTTCTCTCTCTGTGACTGGGCCGAAAGCACACTATCCGATTTCTAAACTAATATACTGTTATATTAAATCCTTTCTGTTGTTTTTATCAGTCAGAATCACCTCTGCTATTCTTGGTCTCTTTTCTCCATAAACCTGTTTATAACCACTTGACTTAAATCATTGTGTTTCTTAAAACACTGTGTTAATTGGCAATTAGTTTAAAAATTAATATGGGGCAAAATGGCATCCTTAATACTTTAAGCTTTATTATCCATAAATTTTTCATTTTGATCTCTTCATGTAATGAATTCTTTGTTGAAGTCTTTCAATTCAAATTTTATGTATTTTATATAGTTTTTACCCACATTTATTATGCTTCTATGTATCTTTTATATTGTATACAATTAAAATTATCTTTAAAATTGCATTTCTAACAGAAATGGTTTACAAGATGGCATCTGGAAATTTTATTATATGATCTGAATCTTATTACTTTCCATAAGATGTCTGCAGGGTCTATTAGATGTTCTGTGTAATTGTCATTGACATTCTTTATTTCCTAATTTTTGTATTTATTTCCTTTTCTTTTTTAGTTAGTTTATTTTTCCTTTCAGTGTGCATACTGGCTATAAACCATGATTATCATTTTTGTTTACTTTCAGATCTTAAAGATGTACTATGATTTTTACCATGAAATGGGAAATATCATTTGTTCCTCGTGTTTTTTGTTGTGTTTTATTTAGGTATAGTAAATCAGGTTAAGGAAAGGCCCTGATTTTCTTATTTATTTTTTCTATCGTTTATTATGCATTGGTGCTGCATTTTATGGAATTCCTGGGATTAACCTGACTTTGGCTTTTTGTTTTAGTTCCCTAATACACTCAGTTTGAGGATATTTTGGTTTGGACACTTACCTCAACATTAAAAAATGGGGTCTGATTGTTTTCTTTCCATCCTTCTCCTGTTTTGGTTTCTAGAATAATACTGCTCAAAGTGAGATGTATGTATGAACTTCTTCTGGGTCTGTGGTGCTGGTTTGAATTGTTTATTACTCTATCACAATGAAATAGGAACTTGAGCCAGAATATAAATCAAGTACAGTCTCTAAGCATGACAATTTTCATTCCACTGACATTTTTTTAAGCCAGATTTTCTCAGTGAAGAAAGTAGCACATTGATTTACATTTTAATACAAACTCCTTAGCTCCCTACTGATCACTAATAAATGGCTAACTGGCTACTCTGAGTCGTTTTTCCAGGGATGGTAGCTGGGAGGTGGCTTCTGTAGTAAATTTCTTCTGCTTCCCATGAAAGTTGTATTTTTTAAAGTAATTACCAGTTTTGAATGTTTTAACAATAAAATTTAAAATCTATTTTTTTCTATTCTTTTTGTAAGTGTGTGTGCTTGGGATAGATTTTAAACTTCTGATGGAACATCTTAATGTTACTATAATAAAATGTTCCTTGAGTTAGGGTTGTTAAATTTCCTTCCTTGGAAATTTTTCAAGTCATTTAGGTTTTACTTTCATTTCAGTAAAGGTATTCATTGCTTTCATATCATTTTCAATCTCATTTATATTTCTAGCATTATCCACTCTTTCTGGACCCAATGATCAATACCAACATTTTTTTCTTTTCTGTAACAATCTAGATAGGGGTATATCTGTATTATTAGGTTTTACATAGAATCTACTTTTAGTTTGTTAGTTCTATTTAAAAAATATTTTCTATTTAATTACCCTTTACTCTTATCTCATTTTTATTTTTCTTCCTTGTTTCAGCTATCCTGTTCTTTTTCATTTCTGAAGATGATTGCTTAAATATTTAATCTAAATTTTTTTCAGTTCCAATATGTATTTAATCTATAATTAGAACTATAAACACCTAAAGTATTATACACCTACTTAAAATGTACAGTAAATCAATACCTATAACCTCCAACAAATCTATATAAGAATTGTAAAGCATTGAAAAAATTTTATCCCCTTAATTTCTATATTTGATGTTGCCCAGCCTTTTAGATTTTTTACCTTCAAATAAATTTATTGTTATTTTTAAAACAGTACTTCATATGTTTAGCAGCATCTTTACTAATTTCCTTGAAGATTATTCTTTGTGTCTCTTTCTTATCCTTCTGAATTCAATTTCCTTTCCACTGAAAGGTATCTTTCCGATTTCCCTGAGAACTGAATTTTCTCCTTGAAAATGCCTCTATTCCACTTTTTTCTCTAATAGTACCCTAGTTATGTATAACATTTTAGGTTGTCATTTATTATTTTCTTGTAGTTTAAAAGGTATTATTTTACTCTCTTCTGAAAATGACTGTTCAGAAGCCTGTTATTAGTCCTGGCAATCTTTCCTTCTTCTCTGACTCTTTCTAAGATCTCCTTGTTATCTTTTGTGTTTTACTGTTTTAGTACCATGTACTGAGGTGTAGGCATGTTTCTCTGTCTTTATTCGTTGTAGTATTTGTGGTTTGTAGTATTTGTGATTCCATCTCAAACAGCATTACTTTAATGACATAACATCAGTCACAAACTTAAAGTATGTTTACACTATGTTTTTCAGTGCTTTTTTTGGCATTTTTACTAAGAATATTTTCATTTTACTAAGAATATCTGTGTTATTGCCAGAACCTAAAGTTCCAATCACTAAATTTAAGAAATTCTTTTGTTTAAAACACATATATAAAACTGTAATGTAACAACTGCCATTAAGGAAAGGTCATCATGATCTAAAAGCTAAGACAGAAGGGAAACAATGAATAGTTTTATAATCAAGCACATATCACTTCTCCAAGAAGGCAATATCTTCAGGTAAACATTGAACACGTCAGAATGACAACTTAGTAATAGTGTTTCATCTTCATTTGAGGAGGAAAAAATAGAAACATATTTGCTTCTATCTTTTGCAACAAAGGGAAAAACCACTAAAGGGAATGTGGATGTAGCATAATCTTTAGTTACTGAAAGTAAAAGCAGAATTACTCTCTACAGAGCAGGTTCACTGAAGCTTCTCTGGGGAAGCAAACAAGGAAATTGAATAGTGGACAAAGTCTGTGCCAAGCCTTCAATATCTATTGCCTAGTTCTCCAAAGATGTTTTAAAGTCTTTTATCTATTATTAATTACAATAAAAATTGGAAGATATATATTTAAGCACATTTCAAATATTTTTCTTCCTAACAAAAATGTGCTTTTTTTCCCCTTTTGTACTCAACAGTTATCTTTCTGATGGCATGTAGTGAGCATTTTGTCATTATAAATTTCCTGTATTGAGGCATTATGCTGAATCACGGAGCTGGAGAAGAGGTACCACACTAAGATGTGTCAGCATCTGGGATTGGAGGAGACACAGTATTCTTAACAAGCCATATCGAGGAAGTTTTTTTCAATGTAAAATCCCTTTCATAGTTTTTTTTTTTCCTATATGACTGTTCTGAAAAGTATATGCCAAACACCTCACTGAAGAATTTACAGCTGGGACTGAAAGGGAACAGTTTGGATTAAATAGATATAGTTGATCACTAATTTGGAAAATCTATGTCATAGCATGTTTAGAATAATTCTAAGTGTACATGAAAACTCTAATGATTAAGCTGATAGAGCTTCATGAAAATCACTTACTATTAAATTGAATTATCAAAAGTGAGTTAAATGGGCTTTTGTAAGTGTTTTGTATTAAAAATGTAATACTTATGTAATGGGTACAAAATTAAGTGTGCAGTTTGAATTTGAATAGCAGAACTAAAGAATTAAGGATTTAGGATAGAGGAAAGGGGCTGGTGTGGTCTATGGGAACTAAATCATTATCTCTCATAGCTGAATGTTAGTGAAAAATGTCAACAGAAAATATCTAAACATCAGTATCTAATGAATACAAATCATGACACAGCAATATACGTTTTATATAGAGGATTTGGAGAGAAACATAAGCATATCTGGCAAGATAAGAAGTAAATGTAGTTGCTTGTGCAAAGAACTATATATAGTCCAGGTAGTTGCCAGATAAATGTTTTTCATTAAATCTTCTGTATTCCTTAGTTTTCCTTTTCCTTGAAAATCGTGTTTATGTATCACTACGGAAAATAACCAACAGAGTTTTATCATTTGAGGTTATCTATTTTAGGGTCCTGTTCAGTAGCCTGAGCTTTTGTAAACTTGGGGTTTTAAAAAAGAAAGTCAGTAGGAATTTGTTAGTCAAGTTATCACTTGCCTTTATTTTCAGTATTAACCTGAATAAAGATGTGGGGCATATTTTCCCCTTGTGTGAGGTAAGCAATTATTTCTTTGTTAAAGTGTATGAGACATAAAGAGCTATGAGTCTTGTTAAGATAATTTCTTTCTGGGACATTCTCTCCCCAGTTTGTGTATCCTGGATATCAGAACCTTTACTGCAATAAACTGGTAAATTTTGTTTTATCTACTTATCTACACAGAATAATAAGTGGAGGTCTTTTTTAACTGATAATTTTAATATGTAAATATACATTGTATTGTAAGTTTATATAAAATATATGTATATATATAAAACATATTTATTATATATTTATATGTAAGTATGTGCACATACATGTGTAAGCATAAACATACATATACATGCATATGTATTTATCTTTGTATTTTGTTCCATAGTGACTCAAATAGAAATACAGAATTTCTAAACAGTCACACAATGTGCTTCCAAAATGAAAATCCTTCAGTTCTGTTTTATTTATTCTTTTTCCTTTGTGATTTTCCTTGGATGTCCAATTACACCTTTTCCCATATAATTTTGGACCTAAATTATCATTTCTAGATAACATTGCAAAATATTTTTTATACTTTGAGACTGCTATGCATTTCACTGGGCATTAAAAACTTAGGTTAAAACTAGGAGTAGATGTTTCCAGTTAATGACTGCTGTATATCAAACCACCCTAGAATAAGTGGTTAAAAGAACAACCATTTTACTATAGTTCATCAAGTACTGGGGTCTAGTTCAGCTGGGTAGTTCTTCAGTCTGTCATGGCAGCAGGTCCCTTAAGTCCCCCACCCGGTCACTGGTGGAGAGAGCGAGAGGGCAGGCCTGAGCATGCTCATGGTAGTCCTGTGTGTGGCCTCTCCAGTATGACAGTCTCGGCCCATCCAGCCCCCTCATCTGGATCTCAGTTCTACCCAGGGCGTGCACAGTTAGAGGTCTGGGTGGGAGCGGAAAGGCATCTTGCCTTTGGAAGTCCCACAGCATCACTGCTGCCATGTCGTATTTGCCAAGCAAGTTAATAAGTCCAGCCTTGATTCAAAAGGGGGTAGTTTTTTCCTCTACCTCTCAACAGGAAGAGTAGCAAAGGATTTTCAGCCTCTTTAATCTGTAACAATAATATTGTAAAATTGCTTTTTCGTATAACTATTCTACAGAGGAATCCTGGTATATCTAAGAGGCCATAAAAGCCATGGGAACCAGTGCTTCTAAAATCTAAACTTGCATCCTTTTTAAAAATCATGTGCTTATTAAACTTGAAAATGTAAGGCTATGAATATGTATTTCACACTTTTATTTTTACTCTGACATTCTAAACATTTTCCTACAGAAAGTTCAAGAATTGACTTAAAGAAACTTTGAAAATAAGTAAAACCAAAATAAACATCTATGAAAGATGCCGAAAGACTGAAATTTGTCCACTGGTCTTATCAAGAATTTAAGAGCTCTGAACTGTACCTCTCCACTCCCCCTGATAAACCTAGACTGACCGAGAAACAGCTAACCTGGAAGCTCAGGCTGCTAGACCAAGTGGAGGCCTTAGGTTCTTGCTACCTATGCTAAACACCTTAGCAAGAAAGCTGTTGTCACTTCCTGGACATTGGGCCTCTCCATAGGACACCACAAAGCCCAGCAGCTGGTTTCATTAGAATGAGCAGGAGACCTCCAGCAAGTCAGAAGCCATCGTCTTGCATAACGTAGTATCTTAGGTGGATCCCTTGTGGCATTTTATTCATTAGAAGCCAGTCACTAGGCCCAGGCCACACTCAAAGGGAGAAGATTATCCAAGGGTATGAATACCCTGGGGCAGGAGTCATGGGGAACCGTAAGCTTTCTGCCACAATTACGCAATATCCAAAAATTTAAACATTATTTATACTTCTCTAAGAAAAATATATTGACAACTTTTCTTAGCTAAAGTCCTACTAACCACTTTGACATATTTGAATTATGGTATATCTTAAATGTTTTAGTGGATAATTATAAAGTGTGTGTGTGTGTGAGAGAGTATGTGTGTATGTGTTATGCTCTACTTCAAAAACGTCAAAGTTAACTGAAAAAAGAAAAGTCTGAATTATGATCCCTTATAAAAATTGCAAAACCACCTGGAAAATATTAAAATTCACGCAAAATCAGATACAGTGGAAGTCTTACCTCGCATTCTAAATTTGCTTGCACACATGCCTCAGAATACATAGCAGCTCTTTAGATTTACCAAGTGTTACTTAAGGCATGAATGGAAAACACAAAAATATGGTTCTAGAGCAGGATACACATATAAAGACTTAACTAAGTTGAAGCATATAAAACACAAATCCTATAATATGATTGCTCCATTTAGTAAAAGTAGCATGAGAAAGATTTAAAATATAATTTGAAGTTTTTAGCAATTATGCAACGTGAAGAAATTCCTGTTTCTGCTAATACCATTTTATTAATTCCAGAGGTACACTGACAACAGGGTATTTCATACACTGGCTTATGTAAATACAGGTGAGGGCTTTCCTAAAACAAGTATGACATTGTTTGGCTGCCTTAGAGGCACTTAAAATGACAATTCATTTATGAATTTTCTTTCATTCTTCTACCACTTTTCCAAAATAAAGTCCATGGTCTTCTTTAAGTAGAATCTATTAGGATGTTTGGAACCTGATGAAACGTGTTTAAGTGTTATGCAGTGTATTTGTTTATTTGATATTTTAAACATTTATGTCTACTTACAGATGTATAGATTTCATGAACCCTATAAAAAGCTGAAGATTTTATAAAAAGTATGATTTATTGTCTTTCACTTTCTTTTCACCAACATTGTTCTATTCAGTTTTGGCTTTCAGGGAATTGCCACCTTTTCCAAGAGGAAATACTCTTACATTTCCACACATCCCAGCGAGAGAATGCTCTTCAAAGCATGTGACTGCTGATGAAATTGTGGTGACTGGGGATGGAAAGGTTTTATGGAGGAAAAGAAAAATGCCAAGGTCCACATATAAGTCTAGTAGCTAATAAGAATATTGGCATAAGTCTTCTAAAGATGGCGTCCTTTATTACATGAGTCTAGTCTATTTTATTTCATGCTACATTGAAAAATAAACCTGGGGGGGTATTGTCTGTATTAAAGAATAAGCAGTGTCTTTTTCTTGTTTTAAAACCAGGGTCTTCTACTATGTTTTTGGTTAAAGTGAATGCTGAAATATTTTACTCATGCTCTACACCATCCCTAGTGAAAACCTGTTTCTAGCTTTGATTTTTTAAAAAAAGATCAATGTAGTCAAAATAGCTGATTACTGCTCAAAGGATTCTATATCTATATCTGTGAACAGCTATCTTGACTTACCTATATCAATATTAGTCTAATTTCACTAACTTTTAAAGACACAGTATTAAACCTTTGTTTTCTTTTCATAGATATGTTTGTCCTATGACCTATACCATACATACACTGATTTCTCCAACTAACTGCTGTTGTCACCTCTCTAGCTGGGGAAAATCCCTTCTGGTCCATTAACTTTGTTCCTGTTATGTACTAAATGTTTGCATGTACCCCCAACCCAAGCATGTATGTTGAAGCCCTGACACCCGAAGTGCCTTTACATGGAGACAGGACATTATGGGAGTGATTAAGGTTAACTGAGGCTGTAAGCACAAGGCCCTGATCCAGGAGGACAAGTGTTCTTGCAAGGTGAGAATGTGGAGAACATGCTGTCCCTCTCTGCCACACGGACACAGGCAGAAGGCAGCACCCACAAGCCAGGGGCGCCCTCACAAGGCACCAGGTCAGCCGGCACCTTGATCTCAGACTTTTCGCCTCTGGAACTGGGACAAAATAGATTGCTGTGGTTTAAGTGCCCTAGTCTATGTTTTTTTGTTGTGTCAGAACAAGCTAGGAGTCCTTATCAGCTCAGTCCAGAGGGGTGCCCTCAAAGTCCCGCACAAGGAGCAAGAACTGCACAGGGAGACCAGGAGCTGTCGCCTGTCCTTCTTTGCTGCTGTGTTTCCTGGGTGGGGCTTGGCCCTCAGTGTAGGTCCGCTGCGTTCCCACTGCTGGCAGGGGGACCTGGCTGGCAGCACCCAGAGACTGCCGTGGTGACGAGCCCCCCTTAAACCCTAAGGAATAACCCTGGTGTTTCAGCATCACACACACACATACACACACAAATGTAACTGCTATGAGACTGGAGGGACTGAGAGAAAAAGGACAAAAAGGATACATATATATACATTTTTTTGAATGTCCACTCATCATAGAATGGCTGGATATTTTTGGAGGTAAGAGAAATTCATGACAGTGATTTAAATGTATTCGCTTCATAGGTAGACTATTGCACTGAAAGGATTTTGAAGGTGTATATCTACCAGATGACTTAGGGGATTTGCTTCAATGAACCATCAGTGAGGAAGTAAAACTTTTGGGAAGTTGAAATATACCAAAACAAAGGGCATACTAATTATTTCTTGAGTGAAGATGAATTTGACATATACTATTCTGGGAATATCATATCACTGCCAAGTTAAATAATACTTAGTAGTGTGTTTGAAGAGCTAGGACTTCTTAATTTCTAATTCTGGTCTATCTGACCTAGACTAAAATATAAATGTCAATCAGAAGATGAAGTGAGAAAATGATGTGGAAATACGTATGTCAATGACATCAGTGAGCCCAGAACTACCACTGTGAAGAATTGGAATAAACTGAGCTAAACATCTAAAGATTGAATGACCCTAGAAATCATCTTCCAACAATGAGAAAATATTTCATTGAATTTGTATTTGATTTTAGAGGGTGAGTGAATTTTTACACAGATTGTCTGCAAAGCACCTCTGCTTATAGACTTTGGAGTCTTACAGTCTTTTTAAAGATCCAACATCTACCATTTCTAACTGTGGAATCTGGGTCAGAATTTTAATATTTTTGACCACTGATTACTCACCTGCAGAAGTGGAATTTTTACATGTACATCTAGAATTATGCAGAGAATTGTGTGACATAATGTGTATAAAATGTATATGCTTTGGTAGATTTCTAAATAATGACAAGAATCATTACTTGATAGTCAGCAGTACTAACTCATTGCTTTTGGTGTTCATTTCTGAAAGTAAAGACGTGCGTTCATGCCACACATCAGCCTGTGTCTGTCACCTCATTCACTCTCTTGAATCTAGAGCATCCTTTTCATTTGAACCTTCCCGTTATAAGTTCATAGACCCAGCGGGCCCTTGAGCCTGCACTGCCTGGCTGCACCACTTAATCTGATCTGGGGTTTCAGTCTTAACGGAGTCCAGTTTTGTATTACATTAAATTTCTCCTTCAATTAAGAGTTTGTCAATAATTAAGCTGATGTTTTAATTTTCATCTGCCTGTTGTCATAGTTTATCTTTTAATCTCTTCCATACTCAATTTGTCAGAAAAGTGTTAATTATTGAGCCCTTTAAATACCAATGTTAATACTAATACTTGGTAGTATTCTTTCTTTTGTGTAGATTAAGGAACAATAGTTTAAAACTAATAACTATGTACACACATGTATCCTTCTGTAGGTGTATATATATATGCTTCTCTATATGTGTGTATATGTATGTGTGTGTATATATAATCTGTATATGTTTATGTGTATATATACTTCTGTATATGCCTTGCATGTATATAGGTATAGATATATACACAGAAGCATATATGTGTTTATGAAGGCATTATTTGTTATATCACTATATTAGTCATGGTTCCTCAGAGAAACAGAATTAATAGCGTTTATTTATTATTAGGAATTGGCTCACACAGTTAACAGAGGCTGCAAAGCCCCATGGCCTACTGTGTGAAATCCAGCGGTATGGTCTGTCCGAGCCCAGTGTCCCGAGAACCTGGGAAGCTGATGGTGTGTGTATGTGCCGCCTGAGAACCGGGAGCCCCGGGCGCAGGAGGGTGTGTATGTCCCAGAGCACGCAGTGGGGCACAGAACAGTGGTTAATTATTCTTCTGACTTTTTGTTTTATGAAGACCTTTAATGGATTGTATAATGTCCACTCACACCAGGGAAGGCAAACTGCTTTACTGAGTCTACTGATTGAAATGCTATTCTCCTCTGGAAACACCCTCATAGGTACACCCAGAAAAAAATGCTTAGCCAAATATTGGACACCCTGTGATCTAGTTAAGTTGACCCATAAAACTGACCATCATACCGATTATTCAGGGATTCTATATTGGTGAATCCATCCACTTACTAAAATTTATTAGCATTCCCCAAGTCAGTACTCACAAATAACTTAATAGTCGTTGGTGAGCGTATGCATAACAGCCCAAAGCTGCCTGATACACATGACCCCAGCCGACTGAACAAGGAGGCGCTCTGCCTTCTGGGACTGTGGGCAAGTGTCCTTTGTGTGGCACCCAATTTTTTGTGTTCCCCGTTTTGTGCATTTTGTTGCTGTCTAGCATGGCCCTCCAGTAGGCTGTTAAGGGCTGTCTAGTATCTTAAGGGCAAGAAAGCTGTGGTGTCCCCTATACGGAAAATACATGTGCTAGATAAGCTTTACTCAGTCTTGAGTTATGGTGTTCTTGGCTGTGCATTCAGTGCATTCACTCATATGAATGAACCGCTAGTATATATTAAGTAAGGTTATCTTCAAGCCAAAACACACATAAAACAAGGTTAATATCAGTTGATGAAATGTTGTGACGAGGCTCGCAGGAACCTTACCCTGAATTCTCCCTAGCAGTAGTAGTTCAGTATTTGTTAATTCAGTGTTTCCACTGACTTTATAGAACACAGCTACTGTGAATAACAAGAATGAACTGTATATACGTATAAAATAAAATATGAGGCAGCTTGTGATTTTTGCTTCCAGAAGAACAAGGTTGTGGTGTAAGAACGGATTTCATACTAGATGTTTAATTTTTAGAAGTTATTTTCTCTCTCTCAGCTATATTTCCATTCTATTTTAAAAGGTGCAAATACTACCTCCTTCGTCTGAGGTAATATTCCAGGTGCAAAAGAATATATAAAGATTCTCGAACATGGTATCCATGCCATTTAATACTTTGAGAAAACAGGAGATTTTCATCCTCAAAGACTGAGCATGTGATGTTTCTAATGCTTCTAAAGGATACACAACAAAATTAGAATTCTTTCCAACTAAGAGAAAAATAGAATTAAGTTTCCTCTGAATTATAAAGAAGGGAGTACTGACCGTTATAACCAGAGTAAGTGTGATGAAGACACATTTCAAAGGAGCATAGACTCTAGATGAGTCTGACACCTTTTTCCTTTCCTCTCTGGGACTAAGGAATTTAGTTCTCAGTCAGTTAACTGCCATAGTACCTCCAAATTCCTTGACTTTAAATTAAAAAATAAACGATCTATTAAATTAAATCTTAAAGGAAAACAATGTAGGAAGAATGGCTCGCGGAGATCCGACCAGGGCTATTCACTCCCCGTCACTGGGTTAGCTCTTCCAGTCTCACTGAGAACCTTTTTCCGGAGCTGCTCGGCCTGGCTTTTCCTGTCATTCACAAATGCAGTCAGAGAAAGGCAGGAGAATAGGCAGAGCCTTTGACAGTGAAATGATGCTCCTGACAGGCGTTTGCAGCAGAATGTGTGTCGCGACACTGAAATGAGTTCTGTGCCGTCCTGTGTTTACAGTTCATGATCACGTATCCACTGGGACAGAACAAAGTCTTTATTTGGTGGCAACCTGATGGATTTCAGAAGCATTCTCATGCTTATTGGTCCTTTATTGGTCAAATCTGAAAATTTGGAAAACATCACAGATGGGAAAGGATTTTTACAAAGTAAAAGATTTCTCGTCTATTGGCTACAGAAAATTGCTAAGTGAGCAGATTAAAATGGCTAATTGGTTGGGGATGGTGCTGGGAGATAAATCAACATGGTAAAGACAGAAGACAGCATCTTGGATGATCTGTGCACCTTTGACTTCCACTGAAGAGCACGCTTCTTTCCGTTTCTGGTGATGGGACCCAAAACTGATTTTATGACTAAAATATGCCTTTCACGAAATTGTGTTTATATAAAAAGGAAACAATACATTTCTTGGCTAATGAACAAATATATTTTATTTTAGCAGAACTTCTATTTTTGTTTCTGTTTTTTTTAGGAAAAACATAGAATTCCAGTTTGCAAAGTGGCATTAAACTCTCAGCATTGCTGATGAGAATGAGATGCAATATCAACCCTTTGGAGAGGAATGAAACAACCTATGGCAACATTACATGTGCATTTGCCTTTTGAATTTGTGGTGCTACTTCTGGGAACTTATAACCTACAGAAATGCCTGGTCATGTGATACCTTTTACAAACATTCAAATATTAATTGCAATTGTTTGCAAATTGGAACCAATTTCAAAAACTTCCTGTGCACTGTAAGGGATTGATTAAATAAACATTTTGAAATACCATGCAGCTGTAGAAAAGAATAATGAAATATTCTATTTATAGAAATTATTTTGAATTAAAAATTTCAAGATTAAATATAGTGTATTTACCTTTTAGATACAATATATGATACCTTTTCTTTTAAAAAGTAGGAGCAATATACATTCATAATTTTGCTTTACATAGAAGAATTACATGGAACATATCAAAGAAACTAATAAGTGGTTTACCTACACAGATTTTAAGGAAATTCTCAATGCTTTATATCTTTATTGTTGTTTTGCCAATCTGGTAAAGGCAAAACTGAAATTTTTAAAAGATAGGAAAAAGTAAAAATAAGAATGCTTATAAATTAACTAGATCAACCTCTTTATTTACAAATGAAGAATTTTAGGACCCACATAGATAGCGTATGTAAGTGTACATATCCTATACCCCAAACTGAGCGCTGGGCCCTTTAAAGCAAGAACTATATGTCCATTCATCTTTATATCACTAGGGGTACTAACTCAGTGCTTTTACTCAATAAACAATAGTTGATTGATTATCATTTAAACATATGCTGACAGCTTATTTCAGTTGTTCATATCTTAAAATATTCTAACACATTCAACATCCCATCTTGTAATGACTGGCAAACTTTCTTAATCAATACAGCTTATAATGGACTTATTAAGATCAGGCATGCTTGGGTTCCATTTTGACACATTTGAGTAATACTTTTTCATCCACTGTACTGACTTTAAGTCTTGGCAACCTTAATGCCATGTCTGATTCACCTTTTCTGTAGCTTAATGCAATATCAAATAGAGGACATGAGTAGAAATGTATTTGAGGGTAGAAATGAGCCCCTAAATTAGTATTCCATTCTATGATATTAGGTAGTTAAAATCTATTCCAATTAAACATTTTTGAGACCATAATCTAGGGTGAAAAGATAGTAAATATTTGAAAATAGTAAAATGCTCAGATTTATTCTAATAAAAGCATATATGTCTAAGAGATATTTCAGAACCTATCTATGGTTGGACTCAGTAGGAACAATAAGTTTGAAATAAAGTATTTGTATTTCAAAAAATGTTGCTAAATTATACACTAAATACGATGCTCAACTTTTGACAGATAGATAATGCTTTCATGCAAGTAAATGTGGATATGGTTATAAGCTTTAGCAGAGCTCTAAACATTTTTGAAATTTCCTTAAGAATTTTTATATACGTTTACAATTCTATCTTGCTTCAAAATTTGTTGCATGTGTATTAGATGTAACTAGTCAAGATTGAGAGTTTTATTTAGGGGAAATATAGTGAAATATGATTGTATTATTTGCTTTATAAAACTGTGTTTGGAGCTAGAGTTCCAAAAATGTGTTCCATTAAAGATTAAGTTTATGTAAAAATCCTAATATATTCAATTGCCATATATTCCCAGGCCTTATAATATGCAAGGCAGTAAACAAAATAGGGTGACTGGCATTGTGGGGCTTATGTTCTTTTGAGAGACTAAGATGTCACGTGAGGAGCAAATAAGTTATGTGTCAAATTATAAGTGCTTGAAAGGACTACTCAATCATCTTTTTTTTTTTATTGAAGTATCATTGATGTACACTCTCATGAAGGTTTCACAAGAAAAACAACGTGGTTATTACATTCGCCCTGATTATCGAGTCCCCTGATACCACATTGCAGTCACTGTCCATCAGTTTAGTAAGATGCCACAGAGTCCCTATTTGTCTTCTTTGATTTACACTGTCTTCCCATGACCCTACACACACCATGAGGACCAATCATGATAACCCACAATCTCCCTCTCCATCCCACCCCAACCGCCCTCACCACCCCCCCACCTTTGGTAACCACTAGCCACTTCATGGAGTCTGGGTTTCTGATGCTATTTTGTTCATTCAGCTTTGTTTCACTGTTATACTCCACAAATGAGAGAAATCATTTGGTATTTGTCTTTCTCTGCCTGACTTATTTCACTGAGCATAATACCCTCTAGCTCTATCCATGTTGTTGCAAATGGTAGGATTTCTTTCCTTCTTATGGCTGATTAGTATTCCTTTGGTTATATGTACCACCTCGTCTTTATCCATTCATCTACTGATGGACACTTAGGTTGCTTCCATATCTTGGCTATTGTAAATAGTGCTGCGATAAACATAGGGGTGCATATGTCATTTTTGACTTTGAGAAGTTGTTTTCTTTGGTAAATTCCTAGGAGTGGAGTTCCTGGGCCAAATGGTATTTCTATTTTTAGTTTTTTGAGGAACCTCCATATTGCTTTTCACAATGGTTGAATTAGTTAACATTCCCACCAGCAGTGCAGGAAGGTTCCCCTTTTTCTGCATCCTTGCCAGCATTTGTTGTTCCTAGTCTTTTCTATGAGGGCCATCCTAACTGGTGTGAAGTGATATCTCATTGTGGTTTTAATTTGCATTTCCCTGATAAAACAATGTGGATCACCTTTTTATGGGCCTGTTGGCCATCTGAATTTCTTCTTCGGAGAAGTGTCTGTTCATATCCCCTGCCCATTTTTTAATAGGGTTATTTGCTTTTTAGGTGTTGAGGTGTGTGAGATCTTTCTATATTTTGGATGTTAACCCCTTGTCAGATAAGTCATTTACGAATATATTCTCCCATACTGTAGGATGTCTTTTGTTCTGTTGATGGTGTCCTTTGTTATACAGAAGCTTTTAAGCATGATGTAGTTCCATTTGTTCATTTTTTAATTTTGTTTCCCTTGCACGAGGAGATGCGTTCAGGAAAACGTTGCTCATTTTTATATTCAAGAGATTTTTGCCTATGTTTTCTTCTAAGAGTTCTATGGTTTCATGACTTACATTCAAGTCTTTGATCCATTTTGAGTTTACTTTTGTGTATGGGATTAAACAATAATCCAATTTCATTCTCTTGCATGTACCTGTCCAGTTTTGCCAACACCAGTTATTGAAGAGGCTGTCATTTCCCCACTGTATATCTAAGACTCGTTTATCATATATTAACTGACCATATATGCTTGGGCTTATGTGTGGGCTCTCTAGTCTGTTCCATTGGTCTATGGGTCTTTTCTTGTGCCAGTACCAAATTGTCTTGATTACTGTGGCTTTGTAGTAGAGCTTGAAGTCAGGGAGCGTAATTTTCCCTGCTTTATTCTTCTTTCTCAGGATTGCCTTGGCTATTCGGCGTCTTATGTGGTTCCCTATAAATTTTAGAACTATTTGTTCTAGTTCTTTGAAGAATGCTGCTGCATTTTTATGTGGATTGAACTGAATCTATAGATTGCTTTAGTCAGTATGGCCGTTTTTGACAATACTAATTCTTCCTATCCATGAGCACGGTATGTATTTCCATTCATTAGTATCCTCTTTAATTTCTCTTAAGAGTATCTTGTAGTTTTCAGGATATAGGTCTTTCACCAACTTGGATAGGTTTATTCCTAGGTATTTTATTCTTTTTGATGCATCAATAGTTTTCCTGATTTCTCTTTCTCCTAGTTCAGTGGTAGTATACAGGAATGCAACAGATTTCTGTGTATTAATTTTGTATCCTGCAACTTTGCTGAATTTAGTTATTAGTTCTAGTACTTTGGGGGTGGATTCTTTAGGGTTTTTTAAGTACAGTGTCATGTCATCTGCAAACAGTGACACTTTAACTCCTTCCTTGCCAATCTGGGTGCTTTTTATTTCTTTTTGTTGTCTGCCATGATTAGGATCTCCAGTACTGTGTTGAATAAAAGTGGTGAGTGTAGGCATCCTTGTCTTTTTCCTGGTATTAAAAGAAAACAGCTTTTCACTGTTAAGTATGATGTTGGGTGTGGGTTTGTCATATATGGCATTTATTATGTTGAGGTACTTGCCTTCTGCATCCATTTTGTTGAGAGTTTTTATCATGAATGGATGTTGAATTTTGTCAAATGCTTTTTCAGCATCTATCGAGATGATCATGTGGTTTTTGTATGTCTTTTTGTTGATGTGGTGGATGATGTTGATGGATTTTCAAATGTTGTGCCATCCTTGCGTCCCTGGAATAAATCCTACTTGATCATGATGGATGATCTTTTTGATGTATTTTGAATTGGTTTGCTAATATTTTGTAGAGCATTTTTGCATCTATGTTCATCAGGGATATTGGTCTGTAATTTTCTTTTTTGTGGTGTTTTTGCCTGGTTTTGGTATTAGAGTGATGTTGGCCTCGTAGAATGAGTTTGGGAGTATTCCCTCCTCTTCTACTTTTTGGAAAAGTTTAAGGAGGATGGGTATTAAGTCTTCACTAAATGTTTGATAAAATTCAGCTGTGAAATCATCTTGTCCAGTGGTTTTGTTCTTAGGTAGTTTTTTAATTACCTGATTTCTTTGCTCTTAATTGGTCTATTCGGATTTTCCGTTTCTTCCTGGGTCAGCCTTGGAAGGTTGTATTTTTCTAGAAAGTTGTCCATTTCTTCTAGGTTACCCAGTTTGTTAGCATAGAATTTTTCATAGTATTCTCTCTTAATTGTTTGTATTTCTGTGGTATCCGTAGTGATTTTTTCCTTTTCCTTTCTGATTCTGTTTATGTGTGTAGACTCTCTTTTTTTCTTGATAAGTCTGGCTAGGGGTTTATCTATCTTGTTTATTTTCTCAAAGTACCAGCTCCTGCTTTCATTGATCCTTTCTATTGTTTTATTCTTCTCAATTTTATTTATTTCTGCTTTAGTCTTTATTATGTCCCTGCTTGTATTGACTTTGGGCCTCATTTGTTCTTCCTTTTCTAGTTTCATTAATTGTGAGTTTAGACTGTTCTTTTGCGATTGTTCTTCTTTCCTGAGGTAGGATTGTATTGCAATATATTTCCCTCTTAGCACAGACTTTGCTGCATCCCACAGATTTTGTGGTGTTGAATTATTGTTGTCATTTGTCTCCATATATTGCTTGATCTCTGTTTTTATTTGGTCATTGATCCACTGATTATTTAGGAGCATTTTATTAAGCCTCCATGTGTTTGTGGGCTTCTTTGTTTTCTTTGTGTAATTTATTTCTATAGTCATACCTTTGTGATCTGAGAAGCTGGTTGATACAATTTCAATCTTTTTGAATTTACTGAGGTTCTTTTTGTGGCCTAGTATATGATCAATTCTTGAAAGTGTTCCATGTGCACTTGAGAAGAATGTGTATCCTGTTGTTTTTGGATGGAGTGTTCTGTAGATGTCTGTTAGGTCCATCTGTTCTAATATGTTGTTCAGTGCCTCTGTCTCTTTACTTATTTTCTGTCTGGTTGATCTGTCCTTTGGAGTGAGTGGTATGTCAAAGTCTCCTAAAATGAATGCATTGCATTTTATTTCCCACTTTAATTCTGTTAGTATTTGTTTCACATATGTAGGTGATCCTGTGTTGGGTGCATAGATATTTATAATAGTTATAGCCTCTTGTTGGACTGCCCCTTTATCATTATGTAATGTCCTTCTTTGTCTCTTGTGACTTTCTTTGTTTTGAAGTCTATTTTGTCTGATACAAGCACTGCAACTTCTGCTTTTTTCTCCCTATTAGTTGCATGAAATATCTTTTTCCATCCCTTTACTTTCAGTCTGTGTATGTCTTTGGGTTTGAAGTGAGTCTCTTGTAGGCAGTATATAGATGGGTCTTGTATTTTGATCCATTCAGTAACTCTATGTCTTTTGATTTGTGCATTCAGACCATTTACATTTAGGGTGATTATCGGTAGGTATGTAGTTATTGGCATTGCAGGCTTTAGATTTGTGGTTACCAAAGGTTCAAGGGCAATTCCCTTACTATCTAACTGTCTAATTTAACTTACTTCATATACTATTACAAACACAACCTAAAGGTTCTTTTTTTTTCCTCCTTTTTCTTCTTTCTCCATTCTTTGTATGTTATGAATCATGTTTTGTACTCTTTGTCTTCCCTTCAATGACATCTGTTTAACCTTAGGAATACTTCCATTTATAGGAGTCCCTCCAAAATGCCCTGTAGATGTGGTTTGTGGGAGGTAAGCTTTTGCTTATCTGAAAATTGTTTAATCCCTCCTTCAAATTTAAATGATAACCTTGCCAGGTAGAGTATTCTTGGTTCAAGGCCTTTCTGCTTCATTGCATTAAATATATCATGCCACTCCCTTCTGGCCTGTAAGATTTCTGTTGAGAAGTCTGATGATAGCCTGATAGGTTTTCCTTTGTATGTGATCTTTTTTCTCTCTCTGGCTGTTTTTAAAAGTCTGTCTTTATCCTTGATCTTTGCCATTTTAATTATTATATGTCTTGATGTTGTCTTCCTTGGGTCCCTTGTGTTGGGAGATCTGTGCACCTCTATGGCTTGAGAGACTATCTCCTTTCCCAGATTAGGGACGTTTTCAGCAGTTACCTCCTCAACGACACTTTCTATCCCTTTTTCTCTCTTTTCTTCTTCTGGTACCCCTATAATGTGAATATTGTTCCGTTTGGATTGGTCACACAGTTCTCTCAATATTCTTTCATTCTTAGAGATCCTTTTTCTTTCTGTGCCTCAGCTTCTTTGTATTTCTCTTCTCTAATTTCTATTCCATCGACTCTCTCTTCTACTACATCTAATTTGCTTTTAAATCCCTCCATTGTATATTTCATTTCAGACATGGTATTTCTTAATGACTGAATCTCCATCCTAAATTCGTTCCTGAGGTCTTCAATATTTTTCTGTACCTCAATAATCATAAGCATGTTTATCATTTTTATTTTGCCGTCTCTTTCAGGACGATTGGTGAGTTCCATTTCATTTGGTCCTTTTTCTGGGGTTTGTGAGATTTTTGTCTGGACCATATTCTTTTGATGTTTCAGTTTTTTTGTGTGGTGCCCACTAGTGCGAGGAAACTCCAGTCTCTGGAGCTGCTCAGCCCCTAGAGTGAGGTTGGGGGTCGTAGGGGAGCAGAGCTGGTGCCTGGGGGGAGGAATGATCTGTTCCTGCTTCCCATCTGCGGTGCCTGTCTCCAGTGTCAGAGGCAGTGGTTCAAGCACACATGGGTAAACTTCTGTGCTTTGTGTCTGTAGCTGTTGTAGGCGGGGCCTACCTCTAGGTGGCCTGGTGCCTGTGCAGTGACTGTGGGTTTGTGAGCAGGTGCCTGCAGGCCAGTAGGAAGGCTTGGCAGGCTGTGTGTTACAGAGTGGGGCCTCGGAGCTGAGTAGGCAATCAGGGGAATGGAGCACCTGAAGCTCCCCAAAGTTCCCAACCAGCTGGGCAGAGCATGCCCAGACAACCTTGTCCAGCTCTCCCTTCTCCTGCAAGGCATGCTCCGTGCAAACCCCGCCCCTTCAACAGCCCTCTCGCTGCTAGGAAGCCTCTCAGACTCCCTGCCTTTCCTCTGACACAGAGCGGCCAGGTGTGGATCCCCTCCTCCACAAATGGCCGGAATGTCAATTTTCTCATGTGCTCCACCTGTCCGAGCTCCCCAACGTCCAGAGCACCACACATTATAGGATTCTGCTCACAAAGCAGATCTCCAGGGCTAGGTGTCCAGCAGTCCCAAGCTTCCACCCCCTCCCACGCTCCATTCCTCTTCTTCCTGCCGGTGAGCTGTGGTGGGGGAAGGGCTTGGTTCCCACTGGATTAAGGCTTTTGTACGTTACCCTGTTTCTTGATGTCTGCTCTGTTCGTGAGGTCTGTATGCAGTCTGGTTCAGCCTTCTTTCTTGTTGCTGTCTGAAGGTTACTTGTATTTATTAACTATATTTTTGTAGTGTTTGTGATTTTGGGAGGAGCTCTGTCTCACCTCTCACGCCGATATCTTGGAACTCTCCAATTATTTCATTTTAATGAATCTCAATTTCCTCCTCCGTAAAATGGGCATCATAAAAGTATCCCCTTCTGCGGGTTCACAGGTATTTATAATGGTAATATCCTCTTGTTGTTGGACTGACCCCTTTATCATTATATAATGTCCTTCTTTGTCTCTTGTGACTTTCTTTGTTTTGAAGTCTTTTTTCTGATACAAGTACGGCAACTCCTGCTTTATTCTCCTTATTATTTGCATGAAATGTCTTTTTTCTTCCCTTCACTTTTAGTCTGTGTATATTTTTGGGTTTGAAGTGAGTCTCTTGTAGGCAGCATATATACGGGTCTTGTTTTTTTATCCATTCAGTGACTCTATGTCTTTTGATTGTTGCAATTAAGCCATTAACATTTAGGGTGATTATCAATAGATATGTACTTACTTTCATTGCAGTCTTTAGATTTGTGGTTACCAAAGGTTCAAGGGAAGCTTCTTTACTATCCAACAGTCTAACTTAACTTGCTTAATATGCTATTTCAAACACAATCTAAAGGTTTTTTTTCTCCCTTCTTTTTCTTCCTCCTCCACTCTTTATATATTAGGTGCAATGTTCTGTACTCTTTGTGTATCCCTTGACTGACTTAGTGGGTAGTTGATTTAATTTTGCATTTGCTTCGTTAATAATTGGTCTTCTTCCTTTACTGTGGTTTTATTTTCTTTGGTGACCGCTAGTTAGCCTTAGGAGCACTTCCATCTGTAACAGTCCCTCCAAAATACACTTTAGAGATTGTTTGTGGGAGGTAAATTCCCTCAACTTTTGCTTATCTGGGAATTGTTTAATCCCTGCTTCAAATTTAAATGATAATCTTGCCAGTTGGAGTTTTCTTGGTTGGAGATCCTTCTGCTTCATTGCATTAAATATATCATGCCACTCCTTTCTGGCCTGTAAGGTTTCTGCTGAGAAGTCTGATGATAGCCTGATGGGCTTTCCTTTGTCTGTGATCTTTTTTCTCTCTCAGGCTCCTTATTATATTCTCTCCTTGTCCTTGATCATTGCTATTTTAATTATTATTGTGTTGGTAGATCTCTGCATTTCCATGACCTGAGACTATTTCCTTCCCCAGATTGGGGAAATTTTCCGCAATTATTTCCTCAAAGAGACTTTCTATCCTTTTTTTCTATCTTTTCTTCCAGTACCTCTATAATGCGAACATTGTTCAGTTCAGATTGGTCGCACAGTTCTCTTATTATTCTTTCATTCCTAGAGACCCATTTTTTTCTCTCTCTTCCTCAGCTTCTTTGTTTTCCCGGTCTCTAATTTCTATTTCATTTACCATCTCCTCTACCTCATCTAATCTGCTTTTAAATTCCTCCATTGTATGTTTCATTTCAGATACTGTATTTTTAAAAGTTTCTTGAAGTCCTCCCTGAGATCTTGAATATTTTTCTGTAGTTCCATGAGCATGTTTACGATTTTTTTTTTAAATCTTTATATCAGGAAGATAAGTGATTTCAGTTTCACTTAACCCTCTTTCTGGTGTTTGTGGGATCATTGTTTATACAAAATTCTTTTGCCATTTCATATTTCTAACAATTACTATGGAATAATAACTTTGCCCAGAAGCTCTACTCTCTGGAGCTGCTTAGACCCTGGAGCAATGGCAAGAGTGGCAGGTGAGAGGCACTGGTTCCTTAAGGGAGGAAAGATGTCTTTCCTGCTTCCCTGTTGCAGTGCCTGCCTCCACTGGCAGGGCCACTGGGCCAAGCATGCAGGGAGGAGCCTTTGTGTTACACCCTTGTAACTGCTGTAGGCAGGGTCACCCTCTGGATGGCCTAGTACAATGGCCAGAGGCAGAAGGTGCATGGACCAGTGCCAGCGGGGAAGAAGAAGTGGCAGACTGTGTATCACAGTGGGGGTCCTCGGCCCTGCGCTGAAAGCCTGGGGGATGGAGCATCTAAAGCCCCTGAAAGTTCCCAACCTGCTGGGCTGAGTGCACCAGGATGATTTTGTCCACCTGACCTTTCTTCTGAGCAGCAAGCTCTGTGTCATCCTTGCCCCTTTAGCACCCCTATCACTGTTGGAAAGTCTTTCAAAGTGCCTGCCTTTCTTCTATTCCGGAGTGGCCTGTTGTAGATACCTGTTCTCCACAAGTGGCTGAAATCTCATTCTCTCTAAATATTCTGCCTGTCTTTGCTTTCCAACCCTTCTCATCTCCAGTGTAGCATGTAATGTGGGTCATGCTCCCAGAGCAGATCTCCATGGCTGGGTGTTAGGCAGCCCTGGGCTTCTGCTCCCTCCCTGCTCTGCTTCTCTTCCTGCTGCCTGTGAGCTGTGGTGGGGAGAGGGTTTGGGTCCTCCTGGGTCATGGCTTTGCTACTTTACCCTTTTCTGTGAGGTCTTCTCTTTTCCCCAGATATAGCCTGTCTGTTCTGCAGTCTTCAGGTCCCTCTTTCAGGATTAGTTGTATTTGCTGAATTTTTATGCTATATGTGGCTTTGGGAGGTTTCTTCTTCACTTCTCATACTGCCATCTTTTCCCCCCTGTTCTCAATTTAGTTTTATAAAATATTTGTAATATCAGAATATATGTGAGATTTATAGTATGGTGGTATAGAGCATAAATTTGGCAATTTGGCAAATTCTCTAAGTAACTTTCAAAATCTGATTACATACAATGTTAAATAAGAAAATTTTATAATAGTTGAGATAATCAAAAGCTTTTAGCATAAGAAACATAACCATGTCCTTGAAAATCATCTAAGGCAATACACTTGTTTTAAAACTGAAAAAATGAAGATACAAAGAAATTCAGTTCAGTTCCTCAAGATTGTATAGTTAATTGGCAGTAGAATCATATAATGTAAACTTTGAGGAAAGATTTCCAGTTACCAAAATAAACTTAATAATATTTTATTAATGTGGATTTAAGAATAAAATAGGGGCTATGGGACATCATGAAAATGATAGGCAGAAATTTCCCTTGGCGTCTAGTTTATTTATTCAACAAATATAATAAAATATTGCTGTTGCTTATCTAGGGCTAAATGTAACTTTGCATGTTTGCATATCTTTGTTGGTATTATCTGGTTCCAATAGACTTAAAGTCTGTATCTTCTTTAATTAATTTAGAAAATACAGCATTGCCTGCATGGCTTAAATTATAGAGGACTGGAGGGTCACAATGATGAAACCTTCCTTTTTTGGCAATATCGCAGAGATTAGATGTATGTTTACCAGAAACTTTTTAGAAATTGTGAAACAAAATGTTGGTTACAAATATCCTGTGTTGGTATTTATTCTTAGCACATTCAGTTTGACATTTGCTGAAGTGAAATGACTTTGCAGCAGATCAGTGTAAAATACACAGTTGTATTTTTCTTGGTGTGATGAACCTACTTCTATGATAGTCTTTTTTTTTTCTTCATGAGGGACAATTAATTAACATTCTATAAATTTATGAAGCTTATTCCACAGAGAGTAATCTGGATTAACTTCTGTTAATTACCACTGAAATGTTGGGTTTTCTGCATAAACTGTGAAATAATTCTGTAGAGAATATACTGAGAATGACCTAGGAGTCTTTGCTGCTGCTGAACCCTTTGGTCCAGTGGTGCAATATTTAGCCTCTTTGTAATTTAATTTCCTACTTTGAAATGTCACTTGCCAAATATCAATTCAGATCCCCTTACTCCACGTCCAAACAATACTATCATAAATGTCACATATGATAAGAAATTAATTATTTGGGTCCCACTTGTGAGTGGGATTGAAATTCTCATACGATACTATTTTCACTTCATGAAATGTTCACATGGTTTGCACAATGCTTCTGTTTCCATAAATGTGCATCTAAACCCCATGGATCTCCATATTATCTCATTGTGGTTATGTGTGATTAGTCTTCATGTAAGCTGAGAATACTAAATTTAATTCTAGTTCAGTTGAAGTTTCACATACATCATGTCTTATTTTTGACTATTGGCATAAACTAGTTCCACAAATTATTGTTTCATTTTTTCTAAAAAATTGATTGACTTTATAAATCTTTCTAGTGCCCTGATTTCTCTTGAAAGTAAATAAACTAAGACCTATTCAGAGGTCAATTGCTACTCTTCAAAGAGTGACTTTAAGTTATTTAAACCTCCATGGATTCTGAAATAGACTGTAGAATAAAATATTTCTGTGGTGCATTTTCCCATCAATAAAAGGATACACTCATACTAAATCAAACAACCGAGGCAAAAAAAGTGGAAAGCTTTGCATTTTGCTGAGTTTGTAAAGTATTTCAGTCATATTGCTGAATACATGCCACTCCAAAAAAAGATTCCTTGATCTGGTTTTCTGCAGTTTTCATATGGTTTGATCTTTTAGAGATGAGGAAGCAGTATAAAAAAGAATGATTTGTATGTATAAAACATTTGGTGAATCTCATCTTCCTACTGTTTTTGAATTAAACTCTAATTTTAAGTCACTGCTTTTTAAAATATTCATTTAGTTACATAGAAATATCTTTAATTTGGAACAATCTCCTTACTATTTTTCCTGATCAGCGCTTAAACTCTCTTTGTTGGTAGTTTTTATATCTACAGTAGCTTCCATTGTTCTTTTGGTGGTGGTGTAGGTAAAGCTTAAAACTCTTCATCATGTCTTCTGAGCTTCAAAATATTTACCTCTTAATAATATCAGTTGCTATTGATTTTCTTCCACATTTCCTATAAACATCAAGCACAATGCATTATGTAGGCATAAAAATCTATTCAGTGGATTTTCTGTTTCAAGGAGACCCAACAGGTGGTCTTACCCACTGATTTTTATATTGGACTTCAGGACTGCCCTGGAAAAAAGTTGTTAAACTGATTTTCATGGTCAGTTAGCAATTAATCCAGTTGATACAATATAATATCAGAAAGAATGAGTAGAATGTGTTTGCCAAAATCTCACTTTCTCTTAATTAATGGTTATCTTGACTACTCTCTCTATTTTTGTTCTAAGAGTCAGCACTTGAAATATAAATTTAAAATAAACTTTCTGGACTTGGAATCTGATTTTGAATAAAGAGTAATTACTCCTATTAGCTGTGTGAGGTAAAAGAAACATCCTATTCATTTTTCTTACTTTTGAAATGGTGATAAATGCATGCCTTGCTTCCTTCACTTTGTTTTATTTTGGATCAAATAAATAAATATATTTGAAAATATTTTCAAAACTGTCAAACTCTATATAAATACAAGCTGTTGTTATTATTAAAAACCTTTCATCACCAAAATACTGAACAAATCATGAAAAAAAAAACCCTGTGGGATTTGCTTCTTTATAGGGTATTCATGAGGCTTCACTGAATGTTGATTTTTTGTCTTAGATTGAATATTTTGTGCTTCTCCAACTTTCCCTAATGGCTAAATCTGTGGTTTAGTATGTCTTGGGCATGCATCAAAGGCTTTGCATAGAGATGCAAAACTTACAGTTGAACTTGAGTAATAGGACTCAAGGAAATCAAAAGATACCCTGCTGTAGGAGTGGTGACGCCATGAGAATAAAGGTGTGGTGGCTGCAGGCGCACCGGGAAGAGGCCTGACACCACAAGAGGCCCGACGTCACTGTCTGCGTGAGAATGACGGTGTGGCAGCTGCGGGTGCACCGGGAAGAGGCCCGACGTCACTGTCTGCATGAGACTCCCGAGGTCCAAAGCAAGGACTCCCAGGGCTCAGGAATTATTGGGTGCTCTTCAGTGTTTCTGGTTCTGGCCAGTGTTTGCAGCAAATGATATGGTAAGTCCCATGTAATTATGTTGTTTTCTTTTAAGGAGGAGGATGGAGTGGGACTGAATACCGGGTTTTGGGGTGTGAATAGTAAAGTCAATGAGGATGAGGAAGCTGAACCCAGAAAGACACGTTTGATTTTTTTATATTTTATTTTTTATTAAGGTATCATTGATATACACTTTTATGAAGGTCTCACAAGAAAAACAATGTGGTTATTATATTCACCCACCCCATTGCAGTCACTGTCCATCAGTACAGTAAGATGCCACAAAGTCCCTATTAAGACACATATGGTTTTATGTTTGTTGAGGGGTACATGTGCATATGTCTTGCATAATTCTCTCATTTATCCTTGCATAATTCTTTCCATTTATCCTTTCCATAGCCTGAATAGATGTATGCTACATTTTTTCTGTGTTATATTTATATAAGTGATATTTTGATCACTTCATAATTTACCATTGTACTTTCAACAGTTTAAATATTGAACACACACATATATAACTTTCCCTCCCCTTTCCCATATGCCCTCTTCTTTTCTCCTCTCTCTTCCTCTTCATTATTTTTTTAATTTGAATATCCTGATACTTCCTGGGGAGGAAGCACTATGTCAAGGCGACCTCATGAAAAGTAAGGTGGTTTTACGGTATCTGCCTCTTTTAGCACGCGATTTCAACCATGACAGTTCGGTTCTGTAATGGTTAGCCTTCTAACTGAGCCTAAGCCATGAATAAGGATAATTATTTTAATATTCCCTGGATCAACATAGTCTCTATGGCAGTTGCTCCCAGGTTTTTAGATGCATAACACTTACCTGTGATGTTCTAAAATCAGCATCTGTTCAGACTCAACCATTTGAGATTCTTACACAGTAAGTCTGGGACAGGACCTAAAAAGTTGCATCTCTAATAATCACCCAAAATGAATCGATGTGAGAATTCTGTGGGCTACATTTTTGTAAATATTGTAAGCTACAAAACTATTATACTTATCATTCCATACAGTAAAAAACAGGTGTTTTAAAGAGGGAACATAACTGTATGATATAGTTTACCAATGTGCACAGAACTCCTTATGACTTGTTCTGATTACATGTGTTCTCCTTCAATTTGCTTTTACATTCTTTTTAATTACAAATATAATTTTTCCAAACATTTTCCTGCATCAAACATTATCACTACCTTTTTCTCTAAGGTTTGAGGGTAGTAAGATCTGCTTGCAAAGTCCCTTTGCATCTTTGGTAGCTTGATGAAAGTACGAAGGTCATGATACCTCACTTGGAATTCCCCACCCCAGATTCCCTGGCTTTCGACTCAAAACAGAATCTCTGCATGCCATTTGAACAGTTTTTCAAAGATAAAATTAAACCTGTTTTTATGGTTGTAATACTCTTTGTGCCACTCTGGTAAGTTTGTAGAGTGCCAAGCAGTTTTAAAATATCAAATTTTGTAAGTTCAAATGTCTGGAAAGGGATTTGTTCTTTAAAGGATTGCAGCTTGTATTTCAGTAAAGTACAATTGTCCTGCTAAATAGTACATATTAAGTCCAGGTGTGAGAAAATCTGACTAAGAGCATTCAGAAATCAAGGGAGGTTTCTGAATGAACTTACAAGTGGAAAACTAAGGTCATCTGAACTACTACCACAAACAGGTAGGAAACATTATTTCTAATGCATACTATACTGTAGCATTTTAATCTCCAAAATGTGTGTTTTATCAACTGCAAGCTTAAATATAAAATTCAAAAACATTCAACAGTGAATTGGTTTTGCTGTTTCACAGCATCATTCTTGTTGGGGATTTTTGATAGACATTTAAATAGTGTTTTCTATGCATATGTCAGACGTGGCTATATCAAATTCCCAAATTATACATGATAGTTTTCAATATTGCCGGTCCAAGGGCATGAACACTGAAGCTAAAACCCAACTGTCTCTCAGTGGCGAGGTCGCTGTCTGTGACAATCACATGCTTGTTGTGCATGTAGGGGCTTGTGCTTCCCCTCACTGGCTTGACAACCCCAGTTAGGGCAGAGCTGGCATGCAGTAGACACTATGTGAGAAAAGCTATTATTATTAGGATTAATTGACACAGCGGATTCCAACAAGGATTTGTGGACAAGGTAGTGAAAATAATCTGCCAGAATATGATAAATGTTGCTGAAGACTGTTGGCTGACATTTTACAAATAAAATACATTCAGATTTTTTTGTTTAAGTTTTCCTGAAAGGTTTCCTGCCTCAGTAATAGCTCAGAAAAGTTGTTCTAAGTAGCAAGACAGATAAATTACTTATCCAAGTGTTTCAGTCAGTTCAGGCTGACTCAGTAGACAGGTTGCTTATAAACAACAGAAATTTATTTTTCATATTTCTGGAGGCTGAATTCTGAGATCAGGGTGCCAGCATGATCTGGTTCAGGGAGGGGCCCTCTTCCGGGCTGTACACAGCTATGTTCTCGTGTAGCCTCACAGGGCAGAAGGGATGGGAGAGCTCTCTCTGGCCTCTTTATAAGGCCGCTGACCCCAAGCAAAAGGACTCTACCCTCACGACCTAATTATCTCCAAAAGGTCACCTCCTAATACCACCATTTTGAGGGTTAGTATTTCAACATATGAAGTGGGGGATGTGGGTGGAGGGCAAAAAATTTGTCTATAACATCAAGTTATCAACTAATTATTGTTTTTTTCTCTTTCCTTTCTGTTATTTCTATCGGACAATTGTCTGAATTCTAGGATTTTTCATAGGGACTTATTACCACTCACTCACACACATTAAATAACAAATAGAAAAAGTATGAGATCTCAGTAACAGATTTTGTGCCCCATATATGAAAGGAATGTTTTTAAATACCATTTCCCTTATTAAAAAGAAAAATACTAAAATTAAAAACTACCAAACAATAAAAACTAATTTATGAATTTCTAGATGAAATTCATTATCAACAGCCTCATTATTAGCTAAATTATAGGTTAGAATAATTCTTAATGAGTAATCCATAATTTAATTTGTAAATTTACAGTGATGCTTAAAAGAATATAAACAATTTCTTTGAAATATATAATAACTATATTAAAAGGGCTGATACTTTTAGCAAAAAAAAAAGAAAATCTACCAATATTTGCCCCTTGCTTGAAAGGAGCTATTAAAAAGGCTTAAGATCATTTCATATACTGCTGAGATGGTTCACAAAAAACTGAATCCAGTTGGGTTTGGGTGAACTTCCCATATAGTCCGTACCTGCCCCACTGGGAAGAATGAAATGGGATAGAAAATCCAGTGAAATTTACTGTCAGAGTCCAAAACAAAAGCCATGGAAGTGACTGAATAGCAAAGACATATTAATAACTAGCTTTATTATATATGGTTCTTGATATTCCTGATACTTCTTTGTGCCTGTATTATACTTCTCTTTCCCTAAAGATAAGGATTATGACTATTTCCCTTAAATAGCAAGTACCTCAAGTATTTCTTATAGTGCCTAGTATTTGATTAAAAAAAATTTCAAGTGCTGAATGCATAAGTCAGTAAAATGTAAACATGCAGTTACACTTAATCATTTAAATTACTTTCCTATTAAAACATACTTTCATATAGCCATGAACAATGACAGACAGCTAACTCCATGTTGCCCACAGTTCCTCCAAACCCAGTGCAGGAAAACCAAAGAAAATCCCACAAAAATGATGGGATTGAAAGGCATAGAACTTCAAAACTAAAAAATACCTTCCACAAAAAAGAAAACTCCACCAAATCCCAGGAGATTATCTCTATACTCCAGCCACAGCCTGAGTCATGAGCAAGGGCATTGAGAAAAATCTTGAAAGCAATGGCACCCCAGTGCCAATGAGCAAACCTCATGCCCAGATTTTTGTTTCTAAAGTCGATTCTCTAAAAAAAGGGTACACAGGATTTCTTGTAGATATGGCTGATTCCAGGACCAAATAACAGAAACTGCAAGATGCATGTGGAATATTTTATGGTGCTGGGAAGTAAAGACACACTCAAAAAATGATGAGGATATATCAAAGGGACACAGAGCCAGCTTGGAGTTACTCCCACTGGTCAAATTTGGGACAATTTTCCCAAAGAAAAATATAATGATAATAAGAAATTGTAACCCATAAAATAAAATAGGAATCAAAGATTCCATACTTATACAAAGGACTGAAAGAATAAAGGTCTAAAGTTGAGACTCTTAGAGCAAAATTCCAAATAATAAATTTAGAAGGAATCATGAAATTTGAAAAATTATCATTTGTTTACTATGACAATAATAATAGTTTAAGGCAAGAAATATTGAAGAATGCTAGAATTAGTGGTAAATATATGATGAGAAATGGAGTATCTGCATAATCTTGAGTGTATTTCTTCCCAGATGCTTGTTCATTATGAAGGAAAAAATAAATAGCTACAAAAGGAAAAAACTACAATGAAGAAACATGGCAGACACAACCTAAACCATGTTTGGAAATGTACATCAGTGGTGGGACAGATACACAGGAGGGGACTCCTGATATGATGTACGGACAAGGACACAATATCATATCTGCTGTACTCTTGCAGAAATGGTAGTCTGCATTTAAGAATATGAAACAATTAGTGAAATTAAAAATGAGAGACATTTTAGAGATAACTGGTCTGACTTCTTCAATAATGTAATGTACTGTTATGTAGAACAGATGTGAAAATTAAAGGTAATGTGTCATCATAGACTGGATCCTGGAATAGGAAAGGATATTAGTGGTGCAATAAGCAAAATCTGAGTAAGCCCTGTAGGTGAGATAATACTTCCTCATCAATGTTAGTTCTCCTAATAATTGTATTCTGGCTAGGTAAAGGAACATCCTATTTTTAGAAATAAACTGAATTTACATATATGCTGAAGTACATAGAGGGAAAGGGGTATTTGGATGTAAAATTTGAAACTTGAAAAATGTGAAACTATAAACACATATAGATCAATAGCTAAAAAGAATGAGAGGCAGACTGAAAGAGAATGATGAAGCATTTAGGAACAAAATATTATTCATGGTATGAGAATTCTTTGTACTATTTCTGTGCTTCTTTGTACTTTTTACTACACTAGCCTGCAACTATTTCAAATAAAAGTTAAAGATGGTGATGTGAGAGGTGAGACACAGGCTTCCTCCTAAAGCTGCATATAATATGAAAATATAATTAATACAACTAATCCTGAAAGAGCAACAGGAAATAGGACTGCGCCAAACTGCATACACCTGGAGAAAAGAATAAACCTCATGGAACAGGGTAACGTACCAAAGCCGTGGCCCAGCAGGACCCAAGCCCTTCCCCAACCGCAGCTCACCAGTGGGAGGAAGAGAAACAGAGCGGGGAGGGAGTGGAGGCCTGGGACTCCTGAATACCTAACTCTGGAGATATGATCTGGGAGCACAAACCTACATTTCATGGTGTTTTCATGGTACTCTCGTAATTAGGGGGTTGGAAAGCTAAGACAGGCAGAATACTTGGAGAGACTGAGATTCCAGCCGCTTGTGGAAAGCAGGGAGCCATACCCAGCTGCTCTGTGACAAAAGAAAGGTGGGCAGTCTGAGAGACTTCCTAACAGCAAGAGGGCTGCTAAAGGGGCAAGGATTGCACAGAGCTTACTGCTCAGGAGAAAGGACAGGGAGACAAAATTGTCCAGGTGCAGTCTGCCCTGCAGGTAGGGAACTTTCACGATCTTCAGGAGCTCCAGCTCCCTGGCTGCCTACACAGCTCCAAGGACCCCTCCGTGATATGCAGCCTACTGCGCCTCTCTCCCAGCCAGCCCCATGTGGCTCACAAACCTTCAAACCCTACCCTGGCATTAGGCCGGCCAGAGGGAAGCCCTGTCTACAGCAACTACAACCGCAAATCACAGAGGCTTATACCTGTGTGCTCGGCCCACTGGTTCTGGCAGAGGAGACAGGCATAGCAGCCTGGAAGCAGGAAACAGCTCTTTCCTCCCTCGAGGCACCAATACCACTTCCCCGCGACCTCCAACATTGCTTTAGGGCCTGAGCAGCTCCAGAGAGTAGAGCTTCTGGGCACTAGAGGGAGCAATATACAAATATGAAATGCCAAAGGAACCTGGTTCAAAGTAAAATTATGAATACAACCACCCCTGAGAAAAATTCAAATGAAATTGACCTGATGAATCTGCCTGAAAGGGATTTCAAAATAAAAATCATTTACACGCTCATCGAGGTACAGAAAAATATTCAAGAACTCAGGGATGAATTCCGGTCGGAGATCCAATCATTACGGAACACAGTATCAGAAATGAAATATACAATGGAAAGTTTTAAAAGCAGTTAGATATGGTGGAGGGGACAATAAATGAAACAGAAATTAGAGAAGAGGAATACAAAGAAGCTGAGGCACAGAGAAAAAAAGGATCTCAAAGAATGAAAGAATATTGAGAGAACTGTGTGACTAATCCAAAAGGAACAATATTCACATTATAGGGGTACCAGAAGAAGAAAAGAGAGAAAAAGGGATAGAAAGTGTTACTGAGGAGGTGATTGCTGAAAAATTCCTCAATCTTGGGGAGGAGGTAGTCTCTCAGGCCATGGAGATGCACAGATATCCCGACACAAGGGACCCAAGGAAGACAACATCAAGACATATAGTAATTAAAATGGCAAAGATCAAGGATAAGGACAGAATATTAGGAGCAGCTAGAGAGAGAAATAAGATCACATACAAAGGAAAGCCCATCAGGCTATCTTCAGACTTCTCAGCTGAAACCTTACAGGCCAGAAGGGAGTGGCATGATGTATTTACTGCAATGAAGCAGAAGGGCCTCGAACTAAGAATACTTTATCCGGCAAGGTTATCATTTAAATTTGAAGGAGGGATTAAACAATATTCAGATAAGCAAAAGCTGAGAGAATTTACCTCCCACAAACTGTCTCAACAGTGTATTTTGGAGGGACTGCTATAGATGGAAGTGTTCCTAAAGTTTAATAGCTGTCACCAGAGGTAGTAAAACCACAATAAAGAAAGTAGAACAGTTAATTACTAAGCAACTGCAAAATTAAATCAACTATCCCAAAAGTCAATCAAGAGATAGACAAAGAGTACAGAATATGATACCTAATATATAAAGAATGGAGGAGAAAGAAAAAGGAGGAGAAAAAAAGAACCTTTAGACTGTGTTTGTAGTAGCATATTAAGTGAGTTAAGTTAGATTCTTAGATAGTAAGGAAGTTAACCTTGAACCTTTGGTAACCACGAATATAAAGCCTGAAATGGCAATAAATACATACCTATCAATAATCACCCTAAATGTAAATGTTATGAATGCACCAATCTAAAAACATAAAGTCACTGAAAGGATAAAAAAACAAGACCCATCTATATGCTGCCTACAAGAGACTCACTTCAAACCCAAAGACATACATAGACTAAAAGTGAAGGGATCAAAAAAGATATTTCATTCAACTATTTGGGAGAAAAAAGCAGGAGTCACAGTACTTGTATCAGACAAAATAGACTTCAAAACAAAGAAAGTCACAAGAGACAAGGAAGGACATTACATAATGAAAAAGGGGTCAATCCAACAAGAAGATATAACCATTATAAATATCTATGTGCCCAACTCAGGAGCACCTACATATGTGAAACAAATACTAACAGAATTAAAAGGGAAAATAGAATTCAATGCATTCATTCTAGGAGACTTCAACACTCCACTCACTCTGAAGGAAATATCAACCAGTCAGAAAATAAGGAGACAGGAGCACTGAACAACACATTAGAACAGATGGACCAAACAGATATCTACAGAACTCTACACCCCAAAGCAGCAGAATACACATTCTTTTCAAGGGCCCATGGAACATTTTCAAGAATAGATCATATTCTAGGACACAAAAAGAGCCTCAGTAAATTCAAAAAGATTAAAATTGTACCAACCAGTTTCTCAGAACAGAAAGGTATGAAACTGTAAATAAATTATGCAAAGAAAATGAAAAATCCCACAAAGACATGGAGGTTTCACAACATGCACCTAAATAACCAATGAATCAATGACAAAATAAAAAGAGGGATCACGCAATATATGGAGACAAATGACAACAATAATTCAACAGCAAAAAACCTGTGGGATGCAGTGAAGGCCATGCTAAGAGGAAAGTATATTGCAATACAGGCCCACCTTAAGAAAGAAGAACAGTCCGATATGAGCAGTCTAAACTCACAATTAATGAAACTAGAAAAAGAAGAACCAATGAGGCCCAAAGTCAGTAGAAGGAGGGACATTAAATAAAGCTTAGAGCAGAAATTAATAAAATTGAGAAGAATAAAACAATAGAAAGAATCAATGAAAGCAGGGCTGGTTCTTTGAGAAAATAAACAAAACAAACCCCGAGCCAGACTTATCAAGAAAAAAAGAGAGTCTGCACACATTAACAGAATCAGAAATGAGAAAGAAAAATCACTACGGACACCACAGAAATACAAATAATTAGAGAATACTATGAAAAATTATATGCTAATGAACTGGATAACCTATAAGAAATGGACAGCTTTCTAGAAAAATACAACCTTCCAAGGCTGACCCAGAAAGAAACAGAAATTCTGAACAGACTGATTACCAGCAACGAAATTGAATTGGTAATCAAAAAACTACCTAAGAACAAAATTCCTGGACCAGATGGCTTTACCGCTGAATTTTTTTTTCTTATTTTGGTATCACTAACATAGAATTAATTGAACAACAGTATAGTTACTAGACCCCCTATTATCAAGTCCCCCCAACATACCCCATTACTGTCACTGTCCATCAGCATAGTGAAATGCTATAGAATCATTACTTGTCTTCTCTGTAAAAACTGCCTTAACCGTGCCCCCCCCCACTACATTATGTATACTTATCGCCATGCCTCTTTTTCCCCATTATTCCTCCATTCCCACCCATCCTCCAAGTCCCTTTCCCTTTGGTAACTGTTAGTCCATTCTTGGATTCTGTGAGTCTGCTGCTGTTTTCTTCCTTCAGTTTTTTTTTTTGTTCTTATACTCCACATATGAGTGAAATCATTTGATACTTGTCATTCTCCACCTGGCTTATTTCACTGAGCATAGTACCTTCTAGCTCCCTCCATGTTGTTGCAAATGGTAGGATTTGTTTTCTTCTTATGGCTGAATAATACTCCATTGTGTATATGTACCACACCTTCTTTATCCATTCATCTACTGATGGACACTTAGGTTGCTTCCATTTCTTGACTATTGTAAATGGTGCTGCGATAAACATAGGGGTGCATATGTCTTTCTCAAACAGCTCTGCTGAATTCTAGGGTAAATTCCTAGGAGTGGAATATCTATTTTGAGTTTTTTGAGGAACCTCCATACTGCTTTCCACAATGGTTGAACTAGTTTACATTCCCACCAGCAGTGTAGGAGGGTTCCCCTTTCTCCACATCCTCACCAACATTTGTTGTTGTTTGTCTTTTGGATGGTGGCCATCCTAACTGGTGTGAGGTGATATCTCATTGTGGTTTTAATTTGCACTTCTCTGATGGTTAGCGATGTAGAGCATCTTTTCATGTGCGTGTTGGCCATCTGAATGTCTTCTTTGGAGAAGTATCTGTTCCACGCCTCTGCTCATTTTTAATTGGCTTATTTGTTTTTCGGTTGTTGTGGTGCATGAGCTCTTTATATAATTTGATTGTTAACCCCTTATCAGATATGTCACTTATGAATATATTCTCCCATACTGTAGGGTGTCTTTTTGTTCTACTGATGGTGTCCTTTGCTGTACAGAAGCTTTTTAGTTTGATATAGTCCCATTTGTTCATTTTTGCTTTTGTTTTCCTGCCCGGGGTGATATGTTCATGAAGAAGTTGCTCATGTTTATGTCCAAGAGATTTTTGCCTTATGTTTTTTTATAAGAATTTTATTGTTTCTTGACCTACATTCAGGTCCTTGATTCATTTTGAATTTGCTTTTGTGTATGGGGTTAGACAGTAACCCAGTTTCATTCTCTTATATGTAGCTGTCCAGTTTTGCCAACAACAGTTGTTGAAGAGGCTGTCATTTCCCCATTGTATATCCATGGCTCCTTTATCATATATTAATTGACCATATATGCTTGGGTTTATATCTGGGCTCTCTAGTCTGTTCCACTGGTCTATGGGTCTTTTCTTGGGCAAGTATCAACTTGTCTTGATTACTGTGGCTTTGTATAAGAGTTTGAAGTCAGGGAGCATAATTTCCCCTGCTTTATTCTTCCTTCTCAGGATAGCTTTGGCTATTCGGGTTCTTTTGTTGTTCTATATGAATTTTAGAACTATTTTCTCTAGGTCATTGAAGAATGCTGTAGGTATTTTGATAGGGATTGTATTGAATCTGTAGATTCCTTTAGGCAGGATGGCCATTTTGAGAATATTAATTTTTCCTGTCCATGAGCACTGGATCTGTTTCCATTTATTGGTATCTTCTTTAATTTCTCTCATGAGTGTCTTGTAGTTTTCAGAGTATAGGTCTTTCACTTCCTTGGTTAGGTTTATTCCTAGGTATTTTATTCTTTGGGATGCAACTGTGAATGGAAATGTTTTCCTGATTTCTCTCTCTGCTAGTTCATTGTTAGTGTATAGGAATGCTGCAGATTTCTGAGTATTAATTTTGTATCCTGCAACTTTGCTGAATTCAGATATTAGATCTAGTAGTTTTAAAGTGGATTCTTTAGGGTTTTTTGTGTACAATAACATGTCATTTGCAAACAGGGACTGTTTAACTTCTTCCTTGCCACTCTGGATGTCATTTATTTCTTTGTGTGGTGTGATTTCTCTGCCTAGGACCTCCAGCACTATGTTGAATAGAAGTGGGGATAGTGGGCATCCTTGCCTTGTTCCCGATCTTAAAGGAAAAGCTTTCAACTTCTGACTGTTAAGTATAATGTTGGCTGTGGGTTTGTCATATATGGCCTTTATTATGTTGAGGTACTTGCCCTCTATATCCATTTTTTTGAGAGTTTTTATCATGAATGGATGTTGAATTTTGTCAAATGCTTTTTCAGCATCTATGGAGATGATCATGTGGTTTTTGTCCTTCTTTTTGTTGACATGATAGATGATACTGGTGAATTTTCAAATGTTGTACCATCCTTGCATCCCTGGAATAAATCCTACTTGATCATGATGGATGATCTTTTTGATATATATTTTAATTTGGTTTGCTCATATTTTGTTGAGTATTTTTGCATCTACATTCACCAGGGATATTGTTCTGCAATTTTCTTTTTTTGTGGTGTCTTTGTCTGGTTTTGGTATTAGAGTGATGCTGGCCTCATAGAATGAGTTCGGAAATATTCCCTCTTCTTCTACTCTTTGGAAAACATAAAGGAAAATGGATATTAGGTCTTCACAGAATGTTTGATGAAATTCAGCAGTGAAGCCATCTGGTCCAGGCATTTTGTTCTGAGCTAGGTTTTTGATTACCAATTCAATTTCATTGCTGGTAATTCGTCTGTTCAGATTTTCTGTTTCTTTATGGGTAAGCCTTGGAAAGTTGTATTTTTCTAGAAAGCTATCCATTTCTTCTAGGTTATCCAGTGTGTTAGCATATAATTTTTCATAGTATCCTCTAATAATTCGTTATATTTCTGTGGTGTTTGTAGTAGTTTTTCCTTTCTTATTTCTGATTCTGTTTATGTGTGTAGAGTCCCTTTTTTTCTTGATAATTCTGGCTAGGGGTTAATCTATTTTGTTTATTTTCTCAAAGAACCTGCTCCTGCTTTCATTGATTCTTTCCATTGTTTTATTCTAGATTTTATTTATTTCTGCTCTAATATTTATTATGTCCCTCCTTCTACTGACTTTGGGCCTCCTTTGTTCTTCTTTTTCTAGTTTTGTTAATTGTGAGTTTAGACTGTTCATATGGGACTGTTATTCTTTCCTGAGGTGGCCTGCATTGCAATATTCTCTCCTCTTAGCATGACTTTTCTGCATCCCATAGATTTTCCATTGTTGAATTATTATTGTCATTTGTCTCTGCATATTGCTTGATCTCTGTTTTTATTTGGTCCTTGATCCATTCATTATTTAGGAGCATGTTGTGAAGCCTCCATGTGTTTGTGGGATTTTTCATTTTCTTTGCATAATTCACTTTTTTCATACCTTTGTGGTCTGAGAAACTGATTGGTACAATTTCAATCCTTTTGAATTTACTGAGGCTCTTTTTTTGTCCTAGGATATGATCTATTCTTGAAAATTTTCCATGTGCACTTGAGAAGAATGTGTATTCTGCTGCTTTGGGGTGTAGAGTTCTGTAGACATCTGCTAAGTCCATCTGTTCTGATGTGTTGTTCAGTGCTTCTGTGTCCTTACTTATTTTCTGCCTGGTTGATCTGTCCTTTGGAGGGAGTGGAGTGTTGAATACTCTTAGAATGAATGCATTGCGTTGCATTTCCCCTTTTAAGTCTGTTAGTATTTGTTTCACATATGTAGGTGCTTCTGTGTTGGGTGCATAGATATTAATAATGGTTATATCTTCTTGTTGGATTGACTCCTTTATCATTATGTAATGTCCTTCTTTGTCTCTTCTGACTTTCTTTGTTTTGAAGTCTATTTTGTCTGATACAAGTACTGCAACTCCTGTTTTTTTCTCCCTATTACTTGCATGAAATATCTTTTTCCATCCCTTTACCTGCAGTCTGTGTATGTCTTTGGGTTTGAAGTGAGTCTCTTGTAGGCAGCATACAGATGGGTCTTGTATTTTATCCATTCAGTGACCCTATGTCTTTTGATTGGTACATTCAAACCATTTACATTTAGGGTGATTATCAATAGGTATGTACTTATTGCCATTACAGGCTTTAGAAAAGCTTCTGTATGGCAAAGGACACCATCAACAGAACAAAAATCATCCTACAGTATGGGAGAATATATTTGTAAATGACTTATCCAACAAAGTGTTAACATCCAAAATATATAAAGAACTCGCACAACTCCCAAAAAGCAAATAAGCCGATTAAAAAGAGGCCAGAGGATATGAAGAGACAATTCTCCAAAGAAGAAATTCAGATGGCCAACAGGCACATGAAAAGATGCTCCACATCACTAGTCATCAGAGAAATGCAAATTAAAACCACAATGAGATATCACCTCACACCAGTTAGGATGGCCACCATCCAAAAGACAAACAACAACAAATGTTGGCAAGGATGTGGAGAAAGGGGAACCCTTCTACACTGCTGGTGGGAATGTAAATTAGTACAACCATTATGGAAAGCAGTATGGAGGTTCCTCAAAAACTCAAAATAGAAATACCATTTGACCCTGGAATTCCCCTACTGGGAATTTACCCTAAGAATGCAGCAGCCCAGTTTGAAAAAGGTATATGCACCCCTGTGTTTATCACAGCACTATTTACAATAGCCAAGATATGGTAGCAACCTAAGTGTCCATTAGTAGGTAAATGGATAAAGAAGAGGTGGTACATATAACCAAAGGAATACTAATCAGCCATAAGAAAGAAACAAATCCTAACATCTGCAACAACATGGATGGAGCTAGAGGGTATTGTGCTCAGTGAAATAAGTCAGGCAGAGAAAGACAAGTGTCAAATGATTTCCCTCATTTGTGGAGCATAACAACGCAGCATAATTGAAGGAACATAATAGCAGCAGACTCACAGACTCCAAGAAGGGACTAGTGGTTACCAAAGGGTAGGGGTGTGGAAGGGTAGGTGGGGAGGGTGGGAGAAGGGGATTGAGCGGTATTATATTTAGTACACATGGTGTCATGGGGAAAACAGTGTAGCACAGAGAAGGCAAACAGTGAATCTTTGTCATCTTACTATACTGAAGGACACTAACTGCATTGGAGTGTGGGTGGAGACTTGGTAATATGGATAAAAGTAGTCACCACATTGTTTTTTCATATGAAACCTTCATAAGAGTGTATATCAATAATACCTTAATAAAAAATTAAAAACATATATATATATTAATCCCCAAATTTTGGCTGTGTGCGCCTTACCTGGAAGCATACAGATTCTGATAACCAAAGGTTGCAGTAAGATAGGTGTAAAGCACAGGTTTCCTATTTGATTTCCTCTTTTACTAGCACTTTATGATATGAAGTTTTATTGTCCCATTGCATAATAATTTGATAATTATTATTTTGTAAAAATTGACCAAGCTGGTAGTACAAACGAGTACTCTGAAGCTGGTCATAACTAATACACACTCCATAGCATGAAATAACAGAAAGCAGTATCTTCAACAATATTGAATTGTCAGAGGAAAAAAATATTTTAATGGATTTCACTATTTTGGATATAAAGCTTGTGACAATGGGTCCACAGGACAGAAGAGAGGAAAGGGGCAGGAAGAAGTGGCCTGAAGTCCAATGAGGGGAGTCTACATCTTTATAGATTACGGATACCACACACAAACAATGGCTGCGTTTACGGGGCTGCTGTGTGCTCGCTTACAGTGCTTGTAATTGAGGGTGATTATGGTTAATGACTCTAGTAATGTGCACTTTCAAACCAGTAGGACAGTGTAATTTGTATCAACCTATTCAGGATCTCTTCAGGCATTTTGCCTGGTTTAATCTTAGCCCAGCCCTGGGTATAGAGGTATTCTCCGGAAGCTTCACAGCTGGCTCAAATTAAAATTTTCGTGGGCTCCACCACTCCCCCTACTCATATAGTATATTCAGAAGTAAATAAAGCTATTTCAGTCTTCATATCAGCTGGACAGCTCAGGGACTGTCATAGTTTAATGCGACAGGACCAAGATGTTTAGTCTGAAAACGCTAGGTTTCCGCGTGCAGAAAGGAAGCAAATGTCTGTCTGTGAAACTCACTGCTGAGGTGTGAGCCAACGACAGCTCTGCCTCCTGGTAAAGAGAAGCTGTTTCACGTGTCAATAGACTGTGAAACACAACGTGCTGTGAGGTTTTTCAAAAGATAAAAGTAAACAGTTAATACAAAACATGTCCAGTCTCCACTTCTCCAGCTACCAGCAGAAAAATCTCTTGTAAGCAGTATTGTTTGTGGAATCAGTTCAGGAATAGGTGCTATTTAGAAGCTAGACTATTCATTGAAATCCAGTGCCAGATAGATCCATAAAACAAGATTTTAACTATGACATTAAGAAGTGTAAAGGGGCATTATGATTAGCACACATAATGTAGGGGTGGGGAGCACGGGGAAGGCAGGATAGCACAGAGAAGACAAGTAGTGACTCTATAGCATCTTACTATGCTGACGGACAGTGACTGTAATGGGGTATGTGGGGGGGACTCAATAATGGGGGGAGTCTAGTGACCACAATATTGCTCATGTGATTGTATATTAATGGCACCTAAATAAATAAATAAATAAAAGAAGACATGTAAACATGCTTTCATCTTTTTCTTCTTTTTCTTTTGGTTTACTGCTGTTTCAGGGAGAGGTAAGGGAAAGTGTCCATACACATGTGCCTGTTATTTTCAGGTACTCTGGTCACAAATACTGAAGCATGATAGAGTGTGCACACAAATGAGATGGAAGCCTAGGTCTCAAGGTAATTACAATTTTGAAAAAAAATGCTACTGTGTTCCATTCCTCAATTTTGTACATAGAGTTTTTCTTTTTATGTGAGCGAATGCAAATCACTACATGTCATCAGTTCCAGAAGCAACATCTTCAGTCTAAACAATGACATCTGTCAAAGATGACAACAGGATGAGGCTGGAAGGTGTGTGAAAGGGGACACATCCTGGTCTCCATGGCAGACAGTAAATGGCAAGGACAGTGATTGATACGTGAAAGGAACAGCAGTGACTGGATGGCAACGTGGTTATAAGCAGCAGGAACTGAGTAACTCAATTATGTCACCATGGGATTTTTCATGCACAGGTATCTCTCATTTTATTTGTAAAAGGCTTGTAAATCAAACTGGTTTGCTCTCAAATGTTAACTCATAGGTTCTGAAGTTCAAAGTTGATGGCATATACCTCACATCCTACTGTAGATTATGCTGTTCAGTTCTTGCACTTTGAATGTGAAAGTGCAGTTGTTTGAAATTGGCATGAGCTAAACTGACTTTAAATGACCTCATGTTGTCTAGAATGGAAATACTGTCATTTCTTGCTTGAAAAGTAATTTTAAAAAAGTAATTTTGTATAAAGACTCATTGATAAGTTTCAGGATTTAGCACTTCTACCAATCAATTAAAAGAAATCTCTCACTCAAGCAGATACAATATTACTCTGGATATATTTTAGTCTTCTTCCTGTATCACATTGTTAAGAAAATTATTTAAAACACTAAAAGGACAGCTAATGTCATGCAGTGTAAAATACATAATTGTTGGACTGAAAGTAAAACAGTTTGTCATCTATGAGAAGTAATTCTATCAAACTCTTAGAAACATTTAGAGAAAGTATGGCTATAATTCCCCCAACACCTTTCTAACAGCTCCCAAATCTCCCTCCAGAATGTGATGGCCATTCCATGTTGACTTATCTTCATGGGTGTTGGTGGCCAATACTCTTGATAAGCTCATTCCCATCTGGAGTGCTAAGGACTCTGTATCTCAGGCTCCCTGGAAGCTAGGGCTTGGCCTGTCACTCAGGATTCACTAGCAAGTGCATTCATATGGGAATTGGAAGGGGGACATTCATTCTGACAAACATGGTCATGGAGGCATATCATCTGTCTTCCCTTTAGCAGCTATAGCATGGATCCGGGCTTTGTGGAGTTGACTACAAGCAGTAGCAATAGGATTGCTGCTGAAACAGCTCAGGGGTAAGTTAAGCAGTTCTCTGGTTTCCTTGCTTCTGGGTGTATAATTCAAAAATTGAAATGTCCATTAATACACCAGTTTGTGCTTGAACTAGCTGGGGTGGACTCTGTAGTCTGAATCAAAGAACCTGATTAATAAAATGTGAAACTGAAGAAGAAGTTTATCCCCATATACTTGAATTCTGTTATTCATCGGGATGCCATGTTGCATGGTTAAACATCCGTGTCAGCATCCCTTCCAGCGGACCTTCTTTGTATTTATAGTCTTTTTTTTTCTGTTCGGGAGCCTTATGTACGACTGCCCTGCTGAATGATTCATTTACTTTTCAAACGTCCCTGGTCACAGTAATTTTTTGCTAGCAATTTCTGCCATAATAAAATCCCTGGAGTGAGACATTTTTGCAGAGATATGACTGAATCACAGTAATGCATCTATCTCATCAAATTATCTGCTTTTCTGGGGAATGGTCAGCTTGAGAAACATTCAGACCAAAAGCATGTGCACTTTCATTAATTGGGAGCAAGGTTTCTGTAGAACTCCTTCGCACCTCAGTGAGTTACTGTGTGCTCCCCGCGGTCAGTGGGGACTGCACCCTCCTTTAGAAGAGTGGGAGTGGAGCTTCCATGTTCCTGTCCTGGGATCATACTCTTCATCTCCTTACTCTCCAATATTTCTCAAATTTCCCTTTTTTGAGTATTCCCTAACAGCTGTCTTTTTCCTTAAAGACCGTATAAAAAATAAATTACATATTTAAAATATTTTCTCTGACCTCTTTAAATTTTATACTTCCCAGAGTCGCAAATAGCTCATTAAGTACCAACCACTGTGAGATAAATATAATGATACATCATCCAGACATATCCTGTGAAGCCCATCCAATTTTCAAAATGTATGCATGTGTCCTATTATTATTTGATGTTTTGCTGAAACAGAGGCAGAACTACTCACGCCTTGCCTTTTGCTATTGACTTACTGAGACGTTATCATGAGATTCCAGATATGGAGCCTCTTTCTAAAGATCATGCTGGCCCTTTCCAAATGCTCTTGGGTTAGCATCAGGGATACCAGATACTTCATCCTGGCAATCTTCAGGATCAAAAATAACTGTAATAGGTCAGAGGGGAGGCAGCCATCCCTTGATCTTTTCATGACATATGGAATTCTGGGGCTTTGAAATAAGTGAATTGAAATGTTAACTACATTAATAACATCATAAGAGTAGACTTTGGTGACATAAGGGACTGAAGAGGACAAGCCACATTTACCAGACTTCCAATGATATTAATACAAGACAAAAGGCCACACTGGTGAGCTGAAACTTGTTTCCTAAATATTTGGTACCAGCACTGTTTTCTCCCACATTTACACCATGTCATGTTTTATATGATGTTGTGCTGACAGAAAATGACAGTAGATAAAATACCATATACACTTACTGTAAGACTTGCTCTGAAATTTCCAATCTGCTCTTGGGAAGATGATAAAAATATCCATTTTTTTCCCCCAGATGTTTTTCTCTAAAAAAGAAGAAAAAAAATGTTTCAAGTTGCCAGTAATTCCTTGGGTATGTGCTTGCTATTACTTTTTCAGATAGCACTCTATTGAAATAATCTCATTAAATACAGAATAAGACTAAATTGCTACATGCTTCTCTTAGAATATCATTTTTTCCCCAATGCCAGCTGGTAATCTTTCACTGTTTGACACCTTGCACAGGGCATTCTGCAAAAAAACATTTTTAAATTGACACTTTTAGGCCTGCATTCAGGGAGTTGTTTGAATGGCTAGGGAAGAATTAAAAGAGGTTCTTTAAGGAAATAAGTTCCTTTATGGAAAAGAGTATATGGTTTGGTCTCAGATGTAATTTATCCATGTCATGTTTATGCTTCGAAACATATATATTTTTAAAGTTATGTATTCATATCAGATGCATAGAAGTATATACACACACAAACACACCCTTTCAGAACTTTTCCACCTTGACCTAAATCAGATTCAGTAATGTATTTTATCGTGCAAGGAAAATGTTGTCAGCAGTTAGTTTTCTCAATATTAAGGAGTTTCTCAGCTTTGGAGTCTAAATATATCTTGGAGGACCTGAATTGAGAAAAGATTTTATGATTTGCATATGGATCTGGTAGAAAACATTACCTGTTTTTTAATACATATTTTTTTAAGTGCACATAGAATTTTGAAACCATCTTGGACATAAATGTTAAGGGCAGCAATAAGTGAATCAAAACATATGGATTGCATTTTCATACACACAGGAATGTCTGGTGGCTTTTTGTCTGAAATGGCCAATGAAACTTTTTTTCAGTGTCAAGACTGGTACAAGCAAAGTGACAAAACTCTGGAATGCAGAGATAATTGCTGTATATTAGAGAAACAGAACCACTCGGCCATATGTGTGTAGTGTGTATGTGTGTGTCTATATAAATATAGATGCACATTGAACATACAGAGAGAAAGACAGACATTATTTCTCTAGAGATTAGAGAATGATTAAAAAATGACTAAAAATTGACTCTCACAGTCACCACTGTGGGGACTGACAGCTCCAAAATCTAAGGGCAACCTGGCAGGAAAGAGAGGAGAACTGATACTGCTGCTTAAGTATGAAGACAGTCTGGCTGCGAATTCTCTTTTGATCTGGAGACCTTAGAAACTTTCTTTGAAGGCCTTCAACTGATTGGATAAGGCTCACCCACACATGGAGAGTTATCTGATGTACTTAAAATATACTGATTTAAATGTTAATCTAATCTCAAAGTTACCTTCACTATAGCATCTAGACTGCTTTTCAATCAAATATTTGGGTAATGTGGGCTCTCTAAACAGGCACATAAAATAACCATCACATGTGGTATCACCAGCTTATGCTCACTGAGAATTAGAATTTTTTTCACCTATCTCTTCAAAGTACACATCACTAACTATCATATTTGGAGTAATATGAACACCCTTCCATTCATTTTCCTTAATACTCATGAAAGCACATCACTTTAATTTTCCTAAATTTCCTCCTTCCTCATGTCCTTTGAACTTTTCTCAGCTCCTGTCCTCAACACATCAATAAATGTCCATTTTCTTGGTTTAATTACTTTTCATGATAGGGACAAGATACATGATCCATTGAAAGATTTTGAATCTCTCACCCCAGTTGACGTCCAGTCCATGGCAGACGTCTTTAATCCCTGCTTCCCGCCTTTTTAAGGTAATCTTGATGTATGTTCCCATATATGTGTGTGTGTGTGTGTGTGTGTGTGTGTGTGCACACGTGTGTTCTTTCCAAACGGAATGTATTCTTTTTCCCAATGTAACACCTCTAAATTGAAAGACAGGAATTTGAGGAGTTCTGAGAACGTAAAGCAATAATTGGATGTGTGAATATCAAAGCATTACAGAACTAATTATTAGTCTTCCAAGCAGAGACAACTGTAGGCAGAGGTAAAAACTCAGGGAACCAAGATATAATGCTCCAATTAGTTACACATTACAATCACACAGAGGACAGATCCTCTTCAACATAAGGTGGACGCCCCAGTCCCTGCTCCTTGCTTTCTTCCGTCCATCACTGCCTGAAAGAAGATGCTCCTCGGAAGGGCTGGCAGAGGTCATCCAGGGAATCCTAGCCCCTCTGGTTTGCACCACATCGTAAAGCAAATATTTTAAAAATATTAGCTTTTATGTTTTAGGAGAGGGCATTCTACTGCTTATTAAGTCTCAGAAAATGCTTCATAAGATTTTATATCTGAGTAGAATCCCTGTGTTGTAGAAAATACCAGTCCTCTGCCTAAAAGCATCCCATATGGAAGCCAATAGCAGTTGATCTTTTATTAATCATGTCACATTTTTCAGACTACTGTTTCAAGTGTTTTTGCCAGGCCACTAAAACGTCAGAGAATATGTGGTTGTCAGGGTGTATTCCTGGGCAAGTGGCCAGAGGGGTAACCAGGTAACCCCAGCTGGACGTTTTGTGGCACTGTGTGACATCACCTCAATCATTCATCTTTCCTTTCTTTGTGCTTTGCTCATTTCCTAGTGAATGGCTGACATCCATTACATTTTTTCCCCTCAGTTATCTATATTTAGCCTGAAGCCCTCTTGAGGTCCTCCAGGCTTTAGTAAAAAATAATTTTGCTGTCTTCATGAGACGCACTCCACCCCTGCCTGTGAGCTCATACTTCTGACATGTAATTCCGTTACCCAGGGGCCCAGACCACGCTTACTGATACCGGCTGCACAGTCCATTGTTCACGCGTCAGATCTTTTCTGCTCAGGTCCTGACTCTTGGAAAGACGGTAATGAGAGCCCATCTGTGCTCCCAGGCTTCCTCTTCTGAGCTAGGAAGGTGCAGTTCGCAGACCCGAGTCCATGTGCATGCCAGGTGGGAAACAATGTGGATGCGTCCTGTCACACAATGACACATGCCCTGCCGGGCAGCAGTCCACATTCAGTCATTTCAGGAACCCTGAATGTGAAATCATCAAACAGCTCTAGTTTCTTCCTCCAAGGCCCAGGATGTTTTGAAGTGCTTTGTTCCCTGTAATTCTTTGTGGAAGCTGTTTGTGGAGAATTATGCCCTGGTTCTTCCCGAATCCGGAGTCCTGTCTTGTAAAGCGTGAAGTCTACCTAAGCCAACACCCTTCAAATTGTTTACTGCTTCCTCACTGTCCCCCACATATGGGCACATGTCCTACAGACTGTATGATGTACAGATTGGTGGATCAAAATAAATCAGACAGAGGAGACAAATATCATATGATTTCACTTACAGGTGGAATCTAAAAAACAAAACAAACAAGCAAACAGAAATGGGCTCATAGAGAAAGCAGACGTATTTGCCAGAGAGGAGAGGGGTGGGAGGATGGGCAAAAAAGATGAAGTGGGTGAGAAGGGACAAACATCCCTTTATGAAATACTTGTCACGAGGATGGAAAGTACAGCATAGGGAAAATGATCAGTAACACTAATAACTTGGTGTGCTGACAGATGGGAACTAGACTCATCACAGAAAGCACTTCATAGTGTATGTGAATTTGAATCACTATTCTGTACACCCTAATCTAATATAATATTGTATGTCAACTATACTTCAATAAAAAAAGCTTAAAAAGAAAGGTAGATTGAACTAGACTCCAGGCATTCTGATTTCTCGTTCTAACACTGGAAATGCCTCTGCAGGACCGGGTGCACATTAGAGCATCCTTGGGATTCTAGTTCCTCACCTGAAACACTAGTGCCATGGGGTGATAACTGCACAGTGTCAGAGTGCCAGTTGACTTTAGGTGGGAATTTATCTTTTCTCTTCCTTGTAAGTAAGATATGAAGCAGCAATTAGAAAATGCCTGGAAGGGAAACAGTTTCTGGTGTGCTTTGTCTTTAAAAAAAAAAAACACAGCACCTCACTATGATGTTAGACTAAACTGTGTATTCTCCATAAAAACTCTAGGAGCTGTAATAATGCTATTCACTTAAAACCCTTCAAAATCTACCATGTGGGTGATATTTAAAGGTCTTTGTTCTGAAGCAGATAATTCAGAATGAGCTGCTGAGCTACCGACAGCCTCTGCTGGTGACAGACATAATGCTATATAAATGTTTTATGTGATTTACAGACATAAGCATTTGAGGAGTGCATGCCATTAAATCCAAATTTATTTATCACTGCTGTTCTGTGTAAGAATTTCATGTAAATTAAGACTTTCGTTTGAATGAGCTTCCCATTGTAAATATATTTCATTTATGAAAAGTCTTACTAATATAACAGGCTCCATGGTTTTACCATTTTCCTTATTAAGGACATTTACCATTTCCTCATTATTATAATATGTTAGCTCAGAAATATTTATAGGGAGGATTTGAAATGTTGGTGTCACTCTTCTGAGACATTTTGCTTTATGCAGCATAGCTGTGTTTTTTGGAAGAACTGTACAGTACAAACGCAGCAACATTTAGATACCAAACTTTGACTAGGATAGAATTTACTTTTCTTTTTCTTAATCACATACTTTTTGAACAGATAATGCATCCCAGGCCCTGTAGCAAGCAATAAAAGTACCAAAGAAATATGAAAAAAGACAAAAAGTACCAAGCACTGTCCACCTGGGATTCACTGTGTAGTCTGAGAGACAGGTTGGCCTGGGCAAGATGGTAGACAGAGCATCTGCCCTTACCTCTTCTCCTTTCAGGATTCAGCATGAAATTAAAATGAAAGGAAAGAAATAATAAATTCACAACTAAGAGCTTGGGGGACATCAGTGGAAGATAGATTTCAACAAATTTCTGGTACACAAAAGGAGATGGGTGGCTGAGTGAGTGATTAATCAAAGAACAGAAAGACACAATCTCAAACACTTGCAGACGGAGTTGCAACTGATGAAAAACAGACTTTTCCGATGGAAATTCCAAAGGGGCTGCAGAGTGAGAGATAGCAGATGCTCTGCTAGGTGGGAGGAAGAAAAAGGTCTAGGACCAAGATGACTAATGGAGGCCATATATGGCAGAAGGAAACCACCCACACCTCTTTCTACAACTCCTTACGCTGGGTGCTTTACCCGAGCCACAGATATAGATTTAACCAAGCTGTCAGGAAAATAAAAGGGTAATTAATTTAACTAATAGACACCTGGAGTGAAATCTTTCTTAGCAGGTCCTCTGTGAGTCTCCTGGTAGAGGAGTCATTCCCGCGATTTCTCATTCTAAAGCACTTCCTCCTGAGTGCAGTCTCGCAAATTACTATTCTTAGTCCCTTATTGTTAAATCTGAGCTGGTCACCATGACTCACCAGAAGTTTATGGAAATATTGCAACTTGAAAAAGAATGGTGAAGACATACCACCAAAATAAGTTTTAAAAATTCATGAGCATTGTCAGGTGAATCTGAGACTGTTCTGCTTTTACAAACTAAGAATGCTGAAAAAAGAAAAAAAATGAGAAGGAATAAAAAACTTCAGAAATTTAAAGTCATTATTGCAATAATGTGTCCAATGGGAAGGGTGGAAGGTAAATATGTGGTAGTTGCTCATTTGATATAACTGCCATAAAAACATAGGAATATACCAGAGAAAAGGTAAGATCTGTTCAGGATGTCTAACATTTGACTAATAGGAGTTATTGGTGAAGAGGAGGAAGAAAACAGTGATAAAATGATCAAAGATAAAGTACCAAAAAGACCTTCAAAGCTAAAGGGAGAAACAAATTTAATTAACAGGCTTTCCAAGAACTGTACCTTAAAATATATAGACACATCCTTGTGAAATATGAAAAAAACAAAATCAAAGATCCTAAAATCACCTATAAATGACAGATAATCAGACTACCATTAACTTGGTCTCATACATGAAATTAGAGTACTTTCAATGTCCTTAGGGGAAATTAATTTTGATATAAATTTTTGTTTTATTAAGGTATCATTGATATACACACTTATGAAGGTTTCACAAGAAAAACAATGTGGTTATTATATTCACCCCTGTTATCGAGTCCCTCCCCATACCCCATTGCAGTCACTGTCCATCAGTGTAGTAAGATGCCATAGAGTCCCCATTTGTCTTCTCTGAGCTATACTGTCTTCCCTATGATCCCACACACACCATGTGCACCAATCATGATATCCCACCATCCCCTTCTCCCTCCCTCCCGACCCATCCTCCCCCACCCCTCCCTTACTCCCTCCCCTTTGGTAACCACTAGTCCCTTCTTGGAGTCTGTGAGTCTGCTGCTATTTTATTCCTTCAGTTTTGCTTTATTGTTATATTCCACAAATGAGGAAAATCATTTGGTATTTGTCTTTCTCTGCCTGACTTATTTCACTGAGCATAATACCCTCTAGCTCCATCCATGTTGTTGCAAATGGTAGGATTTGTTTCTTTCTTATGCCTGAATAGTATTCCATTGTGTATATGTACCACCTCTTTATCCATTCATCTACTGATGGACACTTAGGTTGCTTCCATATCTTGGCTACTGTAAACAGTGCTGCGATAAACATAGGGTGCATATGTCTTTTTGAATATGAGAAGTTGTTTTCTTTGGATAAATTCCTAGGAGTGGAATTCCAGATCAAATGGTATTTCTAATTTTAGTTTGTTGAGGAACCTCCATATTGCTTTCCACAAAAGTTGAACTACTTTACATTTCCACCAGCAGTGTAGGAGGGTTTCCCTTTCTCTGCTTCCTTGCCAGCATTTGTTGTTCCTAGTGTTTTTTATGTTGGCCATCCTAACTGGTGTGAGGTGGTATCTCATTGTGGTTTTAATTTGCATTTCCCTGATAATTAGCAATGTGGAGCATCTTTTCATGTGCCTGCTTTTGCTATAAATTTATACTTAGACACACCAAAGTGCGAAGACTGAATAAAATATTTCACAACCTAAAAAAATTCAGGAAGTATACTTGGTAAAATTATATTTCTTAGGAAATTTATTGAGGATATTGCCCAGCAAATTTGAAGAGTAAACCTAGAGAGGAAGATGTGAGATTCAGGAAATAATAAATATAAGAGAACAGGGTAAAAATGTTTCAATATTATAACTTTGTAGTCAGTCTAAAGTCTAGATCAGAAGGAAATATTTATAAGGAATATATATATATAATATCTCTTTTTATATCCAGTGACTATTACAGGGGAATCACAGAGGAGAAAATAGAACTAAAATAGTATTTGCTCCTGCTCTGAATTCTATTTTGCATATGCGTTAGTTTTCTAATATCCTGTAGACAAATTATGAGCCTTGATATTACTTCAGGAGAATGACATAAAGGCAAAGATAGAGTGAGTTAATAAAAATGAGTTGGAGTTAAGGGAGGGACTTATGTCCTCATCTTACAAAATGGATGTCAAGACATAATCATTAGGGTTGATAAAAACATAGTTATTTGAATTTGCAGATGGGACCAGTGGAGGAAGAAACAGAATTATGGGTAACTATTTGGAGAACAGGGATTTGGAAATGAGCAGTGAGTTAAAAGCCTGGGCTTTTAGGTAGAGATATCAATAGGTAATGTGTAAATTTGATATATCAGAGTGAAATTTAAACTTTTTTTTTCCATTTACAATTCTGGAGTCATACATCAGACTAATTAAATCTAGAGATATTTTTAAATGGTTGCTTCTGAGTAGGGGACACGGGTATGAAGGATATTGAAACAGCGTTAATGTTAAAGTTTATTGCACACTCTGGTTGTATTTGACTTTCAAACTTTTATGTGTTCTTTGGTAAAATAAATTAAAGAAGTCATTGCAATATGGAAAGTGCTAGAACATTGATATCCATGCAAGTTCTATATGAACACATGAGGGAGTGACGGTTAATTCCAATTATTCTCAATCCACTTTAATAAGCCACTTAAAATGCGAGGTCATGGATTTGGGATTTTAGGGTGGCAGAGGTTAATGCACTTGCTCAAATCCATTAGTCTAGGTTTTCATTTACACATTGATCAATGAAAGTTAATAAGGCTCAAAGTTCATTTGCTCCTCCTGTGGGAATAGCTCTGTTCATCTATTATTGATTAACTATTATCAATTATCTACTATTGATTAACTATTATGTAATTCTACTTTCTTCCTGGCTTTAACTTCCCTTCTAATAATAATTTTCCTCCATTTGACTGCTCTCAATGATCTTACAACGAAAGATAACATTAGTTTCCTGGATAAAACTAAGGAAACATTCCACTCTTCATGCAAAGTCCTCATCCTGCATGCCATTTTAATGCTGGTCCATTCTCTTCTCCTAAGAAAATGTTCTTTTATTGCTCAAGTGTACTAGTGCATTAATGTTGAGTAATGGAAGAACCACTGAAGGAGAGCTTTGTTTGGAAGGACCACACATCTGGAGTTTGTAGACAAGATCTCCAAAGATTGTTTCTCCAACCACGGAATAAAGCAATGCTTAGCAACCCACCATGAAACCCTTTGTCTACAAGTGTCGTGTCCACCTTCTATTCATGTTCTAAGCATTGACATAAAGTTTGAGGAATCAAACATTTTATGATAGGTTAAGCTGTGAATCGCAAATGTCAGCTTTATTTCAGTGTCTTGGTAAGCAAAAGATTAAAGATGAAAGAGAGGTCCTTGTAGAGAAACTGCATACAATCATTTCTTCCAGAGGCTGGTATGGGCCTAATGTCTAAAATAATTACTCTGCCAAGTCTTTCCTTAAATGCTCATTAATTATACTATCTAGTTCTATGTATTTTACATTTAGGGCACTTGTTTTTTAAGATTCATTATAAACTGGTAAAACCCTGCAAAAGAGATCTAATTGGAAACAGAGTTTATTTTTAGATTCAAGTAAATGAGAATAAAGATGTTTTAAGATACTTGGCAAATTTGACATCCTCACTGGTAAGATGTATTTTTATTTCTATATAATTACAAAAATATGTAATTTATCCTTTCAAGCAGAGACTGTAGCTGTAGAATGGAGTGTAGCCAAAGGGTTGAACATCTTACAGGAGGGAGTTAAGGGTAATCCAAAAATTATTCACTGACAACTCTCACCTTGCACCTGGAAAACTAGTTTCAAAGGTCTTGGAAGGTGGAACACAAATCATCTGGGTGAGCAAAAATCATTAGGAATAAATCAGCCTGGGCTTTGCAAATGTAAATCACTTCCTCTCTGCCTTAAAAGTATACTTTATGGTGCTCAAAAAAAGAGCAAATAAAGGAGGGTTGCCAGATGTAGTCAATTTAGATTTTCAAAGCC